>JBBPKI010001380.1:0-12840 GCA_038089155.1 Nevesoporus exiguus
GCGTGTGAGGACCAAAAAGAGTCATACGTGAGTGCCGAGGGTGCGATGGGCGTCGGTGTGGGTATGGACGAGGTGGGTATAGGAGGGGTGGGACCCAAAGCCGGCGTGGAGATAGGGACGGGGACGAGGATGGGAATAGGCGACTGCGATGTGGCGACAGTGGCGGTGGCGGAATTGTGGGGCGCGGACATGGGGACGGGGTAGAGGGGGATTGAACCGGGCGTCTGGGAGACGTGAAACGCGAAACCGGATTGTGGGTGGGTCGCAGGGGGGTGCGAGAGCTGGACGTGGGGCGGGATGGAGGCGAGCGGGACGGGAGCTGGGGTCTGAGCGAGCTGAGACGCGGGCGTGGACGCAGGCGCGGACGGGACCGTCGTCGACGGGTTGCGGGACGGGGCGAGTGATAGAGGCTGCGGTGCGCTCTGCGTTTGCGATGGTAGCTGGACCTGGACCTGGAGTTGTGCGAGACGAGCCAGGACGGCGGGATCGGACAAGTCGAGGGCGGATGACGGACGGCTGAGCGTGGTCGGGGCGGGTCCTGTCGGCAGGGAAGTCTGGAGAGGAGGGTACGATGGGGGCAGTGATAACGGTCGACCGTCCACGTTTGGGGCGTGTTCCGAGGGCGACTGGGAATGAGGCGACGCAGAGGAACCGGACGAAGAAGGATCGTTGGCCGACGCGGGGGACGGCCCCACCGTTCGATCGGGTACCGCTGACGGTGCGGGGGACGGGACGACGTACGTCTCGGCAGGGACAGGCGTGCCATGTGGATAGCCCACCGTCGTATAGTGCATGCGCAGACTCACGCCATGTCGCATGTGCCGTTGATGAGAATGGTGAAAGTACAGGTTTTCGACCTCGTTGAGGTTTTGTCGTTGCTGGTCCGAGCGCAACGAGGAGAGTGAGCACGAGCGGCACGGATCGGAAAACAGGAAAAGACGGGGGAGCGTCAACGCACCCAGCCGTGCTCGACCTTGAGTTTGGCGTATTGGAGGCGCATCTGGAGTTGTTTCGACAGCTGACGGGGCGGGAGGGACTGTGAACAGACTGCGGGGCATCGAAAAACATGAGACACACGTGGTTGGCCCTTGCTCGTTCGAGCGTCTGTCGCTTTTTCTTCTGTTCGAGTTCGTTTGGCTGAGGGGGGGCGATGACGACCATCTTTTGTCGTGGACTGGACATGAACGTCGTAGTCCGTTGGAGAGAGGCAACTGCCAGGGTCGAAGCGAGCCACTTGCCTAAAATTATCAGTTGCCAGGGGTCCACAGGGGCTAATTCTCTGTTCTCCATCTACCACATGTTGATGGAGCGTTTGGTGTCAAGACGACAACAGCGCAACAAGATCTCATCATCATTGATACGTCTGGTCAAAAGTACTCTGACTGGGAAGCTCGTCTTTTCGTCGCCACAACAGCGAGCTGCAAACTCGGTTTCGTCATGGACCGTTCCACAGCGTCGACGACGGGCAGTCAAAAGTGCCACACAGGCTCGCGGCATCTGGCTCAGCTTTTCCAGAATAGAAAAGCAAGCCTGGAACGCCTGTTCGGTTCCTCGACCTGTGGTCCGTTTGACCTACCGTGTTCAACGGAGAGACTCCGTTTTGGATGGATAGATACGGGCTTCACTTGATTAACGTCACGAATCAATTACTCGAAGCACAGAACAGAGTGACGCTTGCAAGATACCCCCTCGGGCTTCTGTAGTGTGAGTCGTGTTCATCGTTGCCTGACCCACTTCAAATCACTTCAAGAACCTCGCCACCTACATACCATCTACCGTTGAGAACATCTGTTCGAGCGATGCCCGGCAGCGAAGAAAGACCGAAAATTGAGTTTTTCAACTGCCATTTGGACGCTACTGAAGGACAACTAGCTCGGCATAGAGGCTGCGTATCATGCATCGAAAAGAGCGGCGCCAGACGATGGCTTCTCGACCGGGACGAATGGCGTCCTAGCCGGTGTAAGTTTCACGGCCGGCAAACGGCTACAGCCTCCTTACCAAAGACAAAACCCCCGAAAACGACGCGAGACGTGAAACAAGTTTCACGACGACACATCAAGCCTCGAGCGATCAGCTTGTTCTCGATCTCGATAAATTGGCCAGGTTAGCTCAAGAGACGCTTGATCCGTGCATGTCGCGTTCGGGAACTCGGCCTATGTCACGGCTTTGAACGCACGGCGCGTGCGGTGAGATCCAGGACGCCTCGTGAGCGCAAAGACCTGTGCCATGGCCGTGACCGGTTGGCCACAACCAATCTCACCAACTCTCGCATGGACAAGATGACCCGTGTCCGCAGGATCACGGTACATGTAGTACGTCGATGGACTCGCTTCGACGGCCGGTAAACGAACTGGGCCGGTGACCAAGATCGTCGGGTAAGTTCAAGTTGAACGAATTTCAATTAGGGCGTTCCACCGATACGTTCCCCTCCTTCAAGTGGGGCGGTAGTTTCTCGGTTCCGAATCATTCCCGCCTCTATACTTTTGATTTGATTGTTGCGAATACTCGGCTACCCTTGGAAAGGTCTGCAGGTACTCTGGATGGCAAACGCCCGATGTTGTTGTACGCGACTTCTGGAAGCAACTCCGCTAGTTCTTACATCAAATAAAAGGTACATACTGTTTCGGCCCACTGAGTCGTGAAGTGCTCGTGGCGATTGCTGTACACATGCGCTGCTTGGCTTCGTTCAAAGACCGGGGAATGAAGGAGCGTTGGATCGCTGGACGATGGAGGCAGACGTTAACGCAAGGGTCCTTCGGTTCCGGGTCATTCCGCCTCTCCTTTGATTGGTCTCTGATCGTTACTCCTAGCAATTTTTGGAAAAATTCGAACGGTAAAGTTTATGCCTATCGAAATTGGTCCAGGCCGTTTTCCACACGCCATAATCGTCGCTGAGCGAAAAGGTCCAGTGGGGCAATGGTGCCTGCACACCGTCTTGCCGTAACAGTTCACGCGAATCATACTCACGCGGATGCATTGCGTCGACCCCCCCTGGACGCTTGAATGCATTTCCGCTCCATATCATCCGAAATACAGGAAACGGAGGTAAATTGGACCCATGGATTATACGGCTAACCGACCCTACCCTTCGTCACTTGAACGGAGAGGCTCTGCGTACCTGGGCCCCTGTGTCACTGACCGCATGCCATCCTACTGTCATTGAGAATGTCAACCATGACAACCAGACGGCGGACATCATGTCAATTCAGGACTCAGGGCTAAATGAACAACCAGCGCCACACTATGGTGTGGCTGCAGAGTTGCCGCGAGGCTTGCCATCGACCATCAAGTCATATGCGGCCGGGTCTCGCCGTGGCGACGGTTCGAGGCCGTCTAGTTGACAGGGAAGACAGCCTCGTGGTGATGGTGGCAAACAGAACACCGCACCGTCTGTTTCACGACTGCGAGAATTGCAAGACCAACGCGCACGCTCAGCTTTTGGTGTTGAAGACGGACGATACGCACGTACGTGATGTGTGTCAGGTACACGGGGCGCGACGCGGTCCATCCGGGCTTAAGTATCGTGAGGCACGACACGGACGGCTAAACGCCCTTAATATGCGGTGTGACCGGGTTGGAGTAAGCGACAAAGTTAATATCTCGGTGCCTAGCCGCCGCTCTATCGGATTTTTATCAGCACGCCGTCGATCCATCCTTGCAGGGAGTCGCGGAACTGAGTTGACGTGCGCCAAGTTCGAAGGAGAACAAAGGGCCCCGCGGGGGAGCTTCGAAATCAGCGCGACTTCGAACGACCATGAGACGTCGTGAAAATGCCATATCCCCAGGGCGTGCGTTGTTCCTGGCCCAGAAAGAGGGCCAAGTCGGTCGCCAACTGCCAGGACAAGGCTGACAAAGACTATGATGTTATTGTTCGCTTCAGGGCCAGTTGTGTTTCAAAAACGAGACGGTGTGGATCATTGGAAGGTGTTTGGTGTGTCCAACAGAGGATCCTGGTTCTGTGATACAGCATGGCCGCGGAGGGACGCTGGTGTACCACCAAGGTCGGTGCTGAGGTGGCCGACCAGCCAGAGAGCGAAGGTTACGAGATGAATCTTACCCGAACGTTGATGGGCGCTCCAAGGCCACCTGGGCCTTTCGTAAGAAGATCGCGCTAGACATCCGAATCTGCAGCGCTTGCCAGAGATCAGAGATGCGACGTGCATGAAACGAACTGGCCGCAGAGCCACGTTGACGCCGTTGGATTCGATGCTGAGAAAGTCGGATCAAGTTTAGTTCCAGGTACAAAGTAGTCACGACTGGTCTACCTCGAGGCAGTCCCCCGTTCGCGCGTTCATTTTGCCAGTTCTCGCCAAGGTTTGTTTCTTCCCTGCAAGATAGCCGTTGCTGGCAACACTTATCAACCAGTCTCGAGCATTTCAAAAAGCTTACTGTTTCTCCCCCGTGCGCGTCGAGCACGACTCGGCGTCCATGGCCACCGTCCAAGCCACGTCCACCGCGGCGTCTGCACAGGCAAGTCTTCACTAGCGTCGGGTGTTACGTGGCCTTACTCATCAAACCCCGCCACCGTCGGCAGGCCCGCCCTTCACGCGCTACCACGTCATGGCCGCCACCCCCAGCCAGTGGGCTCTCTCATACCCGCCCGTGGCGCTCGTCGCCCCTCGCTGGTCCTGTCTTCTCGACGCTTCCTCCCTCCATCCCAGAGGGCTCCGAAGAGTCGCACGAAAATGACCTTGGCGCACGGGAGCACCCTCGTACCCGTTCGCCCTCGCTCACATCCCAAACAGGCTCTCTCATCGCATCAGGATACGAGTCGAGGAGCGCCAGTGGCTCGGCGTCGGCGCTGATGCTGGCCGAGGGCGAGGCAAGTAAGTCCTCGATATCGTTGACCCCGAGCGCTGGCGCCTACGCAACGTCGTCGTCCCATGGTCACAGTAGTTCGCAGTCGCATTCACGCCGCCCATCCCGCTTGTCCAAGTCCTGGCGTCACCGTACATCCTGGGCCGGGGACAACAACCCTGCATCGTCCAAGGACGTGGGCGACGTGTCCTCTACATCTCCACCGCGCGCGCGCACCGCCTCTCACGGCAACTTGCGTTCGGCGTCGTTTGCTGCCCCGCCCCTCGCCTCGTCCTCCTCAATGCCCCAGCCGTCCTCCCGAGCGGCGCCGCCCGAAGACAACAGTGTTAAACAACCCCCTCCAAAATCACGTGACCCTGCTTCCAATTGGATGTCATCGACTCCCTTTGGTCCCGCGCAAACACCAAAGTTTTCCAGGCTCAGTATGGCCTCGCCGGCGGTCGTTATGCCGCTCAGCGCCAGAGATTATCGCAAGCAAAAAGCCAGAGACTCTTTTGGGAAGGGAATGGAGAAGGATCCCCCCACCTCCTCGAATCGCGTCACCTTCATCGATAACGCTCTATCGGCGTTCCAGGGTCCCGGTGGCGTCCCGATGGTTAAAGTCTCTCCTCCGTCGGAAGATGCTCACCGAGCCCCTTCATCGTCCGGTGATCATGGCCCTGATCGCCGAAGTCAAGCGCAGTCTCAGGCTGACCACCCTCCTGCCAAACCTCTTCCACAAACTTCCATGTCCAACCGTACTTCGTCGCCCAAACTGAAACGGCCCCGTTCGCGTCCACACACTCCTCCCAGATCTTCGCCTCTCGCTGCTCATCCGCCCATCTCTCCTAAATCTTCTGCAGGCACATTTTTTTCTGCCACCTCAGGCTCAGACGACGACACCGTTCCACCTGCCCGTCCACGCCCTCGTCGCAAATCATACCCAGACCGCCCTTCCAATGGCGCAGGCGTCCGACTGAGCCTCCTTGAGGCCATGAATCGTTTGTCTCAGGAAGGCGCCTCCCAACATCCTCTCTCTGACCACTCTCAGACTGACGGGGTCAACCGGCTCTCCATGGCGTCTCAAGCGAGTGGCAACACGTTGTTCTACGAGGTTGGTGAATCGGAAGGGGAAAGGGGTCAGGTGACCAACGGGCATGGGAAAGCAGGCGGAGATGTGAACGGGGGTGGTCAAAGCGCACACGTCCCGCGCACCCAAAGTCTCGACGACCTCTCCTCGCCCGCTCGCACTGGCGTCGAGGGCGTCCGTCCAAATGGTGATGGTGATCCGGGCGCCCAATCCGGAGACGAACGCAAGGGCAAACGTAATGTACGGGTGGTGCGCATCTCCGATACTGTCGAGGTGTCACCGCCACCAATGACTCGTCGACGGAAATTGACAAAGTCGCGCCAGGGACCGGCACGTGGGCCTGCGCCAGTGAATGGAACTGCGCTTATGCCGGGGAAGGGGTCACTGAAGGATGCGAAGGCGCAGACTCAAACGCAGAACCAAGAACGTCGGGCATCGCTGTTACCGTGGAAATCGAAGGGACCTGGCGAGAACAAGGGTGATGTGGCCAACGCGGGTTCTCGGGCGGCCACAGCCGAGAAGAATGTGTCGACGCCAACGAGAGTCGTCGTCCATCTCAACGATACCCCCTCACCTACTCCTGTTCCCTTGACACCTTCCCTCGTCGCAAACGGATCTGCCCACGAAGGCCGCTCCAAACCCGAGTCTAATCCTGCGCTCTCTAAGAAGAGGTCTTCCGAGAAGCCAGCGGCGGCCTCTAGCCCAGACCTCGGGTCGCCCTCAACACCTCGCAAGTCTCGCCGCTACACCTTTTCGTTTTTCCCCTCGTCCACTCTTCATCGTCCCAAACGCGAGAAATGCAATACTGCCCCTGCCAGCGTCGATCTCGGCCCCGATACGAACACCAAAGGTAAACTCAAAGGAAGCGTCATACCCATAGAGAGGAGTGGTACGGACAGCACCTCGACCAGCATACGTACGATCACACAGGGCAGCCAGAGTACTCTCATGCTCCAGTCGCCGGGACTTTCCGATCTCACGCCGTCGGGTAGTATGTCTGGGTGGGGCACGAAATCGCCCGTGCCAATGTTGCGACGGTTGAATGCGCAGGAGATGGCGACCGCGGGTGTACCGTCGCCGAGCCAGTGGGAGGGAAAACGTGGCTCGACGCCGAGTTTGATCACCAATGGAAGCACTGCTACGACTTTGAGCTCCCCTCGTACCCCTTCCTACTCCCGTATTGGTGGATGTGGAGAACCGTTTGTTCCCCGGCCGTCTGGCCTCAAAGAATCGTTTACGGACACGTCAGAGGAGGAATCGGATGGCATGTCTGGAGTAGAGAGGACGTCGAAGATGTGTGTGCATCAGAGACACGAGCCAAGTCCGTTGACACGCGCTGGCGTTGGGTGGGGCAGAATGTCTGAGGAGAATGAGCGGCATTTACGTCCAGACGCCAATCCTCGCCTTGGGTCGCGTCCTGGCACGTCGAGCTCAACGCTGACAACAGCCACGGAGGCATCCGAATCGTACCTCTCGTTCAGCACCGTCCCCGCTTCGACCGCGTCGTCGTCGTCTTCAGCGTCGCGTTCAGAGTCGCCGTCACCTGGCAAACAAGGGCGGGTGGTGTCCGTGCTGCAGGATGGGGATGGGGATGAGGACGGCCATGCATGTGCGTTATGTGGGCATCGGTCGATGACGCCTTTGTCGTCGCGCTCGCTATCGCCTTCCTCGACCTACGACCCGGCGCTGGAGGGGATGCATCCAATGTTTACAGTGCCTCTTGTCACGGCTCCTGCATCGGTCTTGAGCGCGCACTATCGCTCGAATTCCAACACGCAGTCCGCGGTACCCAGATATGCCAATACGCGGAAGGAGCAGCGTAAGCCGCTGCTAGTGCCTGTTTTTGTTGCCGATGTCCCTGCCAGTGTCAGTGTCCCGCCCACGAGGTCCAATCAGAATTTGAGTTACATGCATGTCAATGCCAACGGGGCACCTGTCGCGACATCGACAAAGGCGAGAACGACAACGATGCCCGCACCGCGGCCGTTGCCATCGCTGGTGCCGCCGCCACAAAACTTGAAGCGGGGTCGGCCACAGACAGCACCTGCTGGTACGAGTGACGCCGCACTCAGGTTTATCGAAGAGGCCAAGGCGATGCGCGCGCGCGAGGGTGGCGTCGATATCGACGTCTTGATCGGGGGTGACCATCCCACGAAGCCCAAGACGGGGAGCGGAGAATCCAAAATCAAGTCGGCGCTCAAGGGACTGTTGAGATGGGGCGGGTGAGGGGTCTGTGGATCGTCTTGGTGAGCGGCGCTATTCGTGTGGCGATGCTGGGTTTGGGTTTGGGCTGATGGTCTCCAACGCAGGGTCGGCAGACGGCGGGGGCTGATTTTATATGTTTTAAATGTGGTGGTTGATCTTGATCCGCGTGTCTTGTGGAATGGATTGACGGTGTCTATGACAGGATGGGAGAGTGGCTGACGTTTCGCGGAACATTTTTCTCTTTTTCTTCACTTTCTTTGATACCTTGGTGATACCGTGACTTATTCTCGTCTAGACGCTCAACTTTCATGAAGTACTCTTTCCATTTTTTTGCATGCTTGCCCCTGGATTACTCACGCTTGGCGGTGTTTGCTTACTTCTGGTCCTGTCTATTCCTCTTGCCACTCGTTAAATTTTCTTGAACACCGCCGTAGGCGCGTTGTAATCCCTCCTTTATAGCTAACACATTGTTAATTGGCGTGTACGAGGTTGTAGTGTTCCTTCCATGGAATGATTTATTTGGCACAACCCTCATCGCCCGTGCCAAAGTATCTAGACTTTAAATCGAGCGACAGGGCTACAGTCGGACGTATTCGGCCCAAACGAATGCGATCCTCGGCGCCCATAAATACCCTGTTTCAATGCGATTCCTCGTGCCAGCGCCGTTTCCTTTGCCACCGTTACCAGGCTGTCCTTCAAACTATCTGTCCCCTCCCCTCGTCCAGGATGTCTGTTTTCCAGTTTGGGTGATCCACCATGTACATAGATGGTGATCGCGGTGCCGTACGCTTTCGTGTCGCCGTGGCCCTTTGCTCTCTAGCTGGTCGTCTCGACTGGTATGGAATCCGTCTCGGATTCCACGAGGATAGCGTTTGCGTCTCAGAGACAGAGACTCGAACTGCGCGGTGCGCGTCGTTTCGTCCGTCTGCCGACTCCCAGGTCGATCCGCAGTCTTGCTGAAACGCCCTCGACTAGGTCTAGACCTACTAAACATTCCCACCAGTTGCGTACCAATTGCAGAACTCGTCGTTCCCGTTCCCGTTCTCATTCTCGTTCCAGTCCTGCTCTCCAAGATTCGCCGTCGAGGCGGACGTCTTGAAGTTCCAGGTAAGATTACGATCGTGATCGTTTCGTACCTCGTGGATCAGAGTGACATCCTCATCTTTGGGACACTGGCTCGAGGTGGATCCTGCGACCGCTCCCGGCCCCCTACGCCCGACGCGCGATCACGATGGCGATCACGGTGTCCATACAACATGTATCACTCCATACATGTCGTACGGACACCATGCCAGTCGCTGTGCTGTCCACGGTGGGCGGCAACGTTCTACGATTTGCAGATTTTTTTGTCTTGGCTACAAGTACCGTGCTGACTAGTACGTACGTTGCTCGTGACCTCCTTTCTAGTGTGACTGTTTGCCTAGAGGGTCGGATGGTGCGCGCAGAAGGCAAACCTTGTGGCCCATGTACTGCTCAGCGCAGTTCAAGTCGGACCTCACCGACTTTGGGCACGGTGCAGCTCTCAGAAGGTTTTGCATTCAGATAAAGGGGATACTGCTGCCCGTGGGCAGGCAAAGCGGACATCTGGATACGTTTGAAAGTGCCAGTGGCACGCGGCCACTGGAAAACAACTTGTTCGTCGTTGGCACGCGTCATCGTTTCTTCCACGCCCGGGCCACCGCGACGGCGTTTTGCTATTTCAACACCAGGAAGCGACGACCGCTGCCGTTTGAAGATTCGGGGACGTTTAGTCCCCCTTTCCATCACGTCTCCACCTGTCATCGGTCCACCAACTGACGCGTTGCGCTGGCAGCACGATGTGTAAGAGCACCGGGGATCCCGCTCGCAAACCACGGGCGTAGGGAACGAAGCTGGAAAAAATAGGCGGAACCTCGGGCTTGGCCCACTGAGAGCCATATAAAAGATGTGGGTTCTTCCGTACCGGATGAGGATGAGCGCTCATCTTCAGTTGGGTCTCAAAGAAAAGTGATGATGCTTAGGCCCGAGAGCTAACAGGGAATCGCCGACTCTGCGACGCGCGCAGGGGTGAGCAAACGAATGGTTGTTACTAGAGTGGGAATCCCGTCTGCCCCCGGCATGCAGAAAGTTGTTGCTGGTTTGATGACTCGGGTCAGGCGCTGCTGCGCGCCCGCTGACAGGCGAGAATTGGTGGACTTTGGCTGCCCAGTCGGTATATCGCTTCTGATGGTTCATTGATTTGACTGACCCAGAACGCGCGATCTCAGCGCTGGAGAAGTCCGTCAGGTCTACTCCAGATCGAGGGCATGTCGCGGGGTTGGCAACTCTTGACCTAGTGTTATTGTGGTCGCCTAGGGGAGCTGAGTGGTTTCGAGGAAGCGGTTTCGACTCGGAGGCTCAGGGATATCATGGTTCTCACCCCGGACGGCCATCCTTCGACATCTCGAACCTCGCGGACGCTTCCTTCGCTTGTTTTGAGCGGCTCAAGGACGCAAGTTATTTTAAAACATAGTTGTCGTTTGTCCTCCCTCACAGACCCCACCATATCAGTTCTGGGCCTCTCCGAGAGGGAGGAGGGCTTTGTAACATTCAAGGACGCCGGTGTTCACCTCATTCGTGGTTCTTCGGGGCCACTTTCGGGCGCTTCCGGGGACTGGGTGACCTCCATGAGGCATTTTGAGGGGTCAACTTGGGCCCCTGCTGGTGCCGCCCGAATAATCCTCATAATTGCTTCTTCGCTTCTGTTGAGCACCATGGGCGACTGGGTGACCATGAGGAAGCGAATTCGAGAGACAGGTATGGTCTTGCTCTCGCCATTGTGGTCACCCTCCAGATTTGCCTGGCTGAACAATCTCAGATCCTGCTTTGCTTTTCGAGTGCCTTGGTCAGCGGAACAACCTCGCACATGCCTTTCTGTAGCACGAAGATACTGTTTGTCTCACGAACCACGCTGTCTGAGTAACCTTGGCAGTTTTGTTGACATCGGCAACTCCCCCCGTCTCAAAGACAGACCCGTTGGTTTATGACAGGATGCGCTCGTCCTCGTTACGAGCCATTGTGCGGAAGAACTCGAGAAGCTTAAGGGCAGGCTTTTTGGAGAGGCGTTTGACGGGCAGGCCATCGTCCAAGGGCGAAGGTGTCAGCGATACGGAGGCGAGGAGATGGGGGTAGAAGACGTACAATGTGACCAAAGTCTTGAGCCGACAAACCAGCTGCTTCCTTCTCCAGGCAGACCACCAACTCGACGAACGGCACAGTGGCCAAACCGTCCTTGGTAGATGGTATGTGCTCTTGAATCGCATCTTGCATAGAGGATATGACGTCAAACCAGCGTGCGTGCGGGAGTTCACAATGTTGGGCGATTGTGGCACGGAATCTGCGGATGCAACGACGATAACGGCAGCGGCAATCTCATCTGCGCGCATCCACTTGACGGTCGATGATAGTTTCAGAGGTGAATGTATGCCCCTGTAAGCCGAGACTGCGTTACGTACCCCGGTGGAGTCTGGGGGCGCAGCAAGGGCGATGCTAGACTTGACGAAGGTCGGTGCCCGATCAGTCGTCGTTCACGACCAGTTTGATCCTCCAGCAATCTGGCCGATCCTCAACGGCGTCGCACGGAGATCACTCTTGGCGATGATCTGTAGTAAAAAGATTGTGCCGTGCGGATGGTGGATGTAAAGATGAAGCGCAGCAAAGCTCGATGCTTGGCCTCCAGTGCAAGATCGACCAGATTCCGGGCGGCCTTGACGTTGGGTTCGAATGATGCGAGTGGCATTGACAATCACCGAGTCTCGGATCTGGTCGTATCGGTAAGCACTCAGAGCGGTCGCGTACTTCTTAGTATAGTTCGGAAGAGAGGACGTGTCAGCCTCGACATACACCAGCTTCCCAGAACTCAACAAGTCGACAGAGAGAGCCTTGTCAACGAAAGCAGAGTTCTATCGTTCCTCAATTGAAGTTGACGAGGACGGCCTGTTGAGCGCATATTCCTTTCCACTTTCGGATTTTCCAGGAGTCACGAGAGGAGGAACGACCCGAGCTCGCCAGTGGATCAGGTGAGTAGTACGACTGCGCTAGCAAAGTGTGAAGCTGGTTTCGTCACGCCGTTACCGTTAGTGACACATCGAATCCAGATAGCCTGACAGAATACTTCTCTATCATGGCCACGGCATGCTGTTTTTTCAGGTTCAAATTCTGCGATGCCCCACGTCCATCGGTGAGGTCGACAATCCTAGCTGCAAGAGGCTGGAAGGTCGGGTTCTCGAAGATGATATTTGGCGAGACAAGCGCGACCGAGCTTCGAACATGGGCATATGATGCCTGGTGGAGTGCATTGACGATCTGACTTCGAACATGTGTGACACTCAGACTGCAAAAGTGGGCTGAGCACGCTCTACCTGCTAGTTGGAGCGTTGCACCTGTCAAAACCTTGCGCAAGGAGACCGGAGTTGGGATCCAAACCGCGCCACCGACTGATTGCGCTGGCATGCTCCGTCAACCAGGCCAGCACAGGTCCATGCAGGTGGTCCAATCGATCCACATGAGGGTTGATTAGCATCTTCCACGTTGCTATACCTTGACTAAAGGTAATTATGAAAATGGTGGCACGCAGAACGATAGAGTATACTTACAGCGAACCTGTTGGAGAACAGCCCGATTCCGGTATACACGTAGTGTTCACCTCTGGTTCGCTACGCTACCTTCCCTATTTGGATAGTACAGTTACTTAGTCGATCCTGCCCGTTCCCGCTTTCCTCCAGTCTCTT
>JBBPKI010001381.1:0-12839 GCA_038089155.1 Nevesoporus exiguus
CCGGGGTCGCCGTGCAGAGGCGACGAGCAGGCCAGTCGGGAGGAAGGAAGGAACGGATTGCGATCGACGTTGCGGAATGATTCGAACATATTGTGGCGTGACGTGGTAAGACGAGCACTGATCCCGACGCGTCTTAATAAACGCCGTGTTTCCTACTTCCTCCGCGTCGTCGCATCCAGACGTGTCGGTGCATGAAGGGACGGATGCTTGTCTGCCGGACCGGATCTGAACACTGTCTGTCCCAGTCAGCCGACGTTAGCCGAGGTAGTCTAGGTCGGTTCAACCATGTGCATCCTTGACTCGGGAGTGACCCTTGTTCACCTTTTTTTGTTATTTGTTATCCGTCTCCCAATGGCAAGCCTCAAATGGCTGGGTAGCATCGCCAAACAGTAATGTTACTCTACTGGCTTCTGCCTTTCAGATGTGGCATACTGAATTGAGAAGCAATTATAGACATGATCTCAATTTGTGCATGCACTCATGACAGATTAATCTGTGTCTACTGGTAATACAATGCACTGTAGGACTAGCCTCGACAAGGCAAGATTAAGGCAGGGCAAGTGCAAGCAAAATCAATGTGCTCATCATCACCTAAATGGCAGAGTGGGCATGTGCTCAAAGTGAAAGGGATACCAGTGGAGAACAGTTCACAGCCTCCAGTACAACAGTAGGAAATCAGGATGACAATCTGACAAGCTAAGCTCAGGACATCATTAGCCACAGTCAACTATGATCAACAAGATAGGGGGTCACAACCTTATAGATCACACCATCAATACTTCCTTAGGCAATGGGACAGAGCACCACATGCCCACCGCAAACCTTAAAGAATGGAAAAGAAGCTGGATTCAGAGACAGATTAGGCCGACAATCAATCTATCATGTGTATTCTGCAAGTTCCACAGACATGCAAAGTGCTACGTCGAAAATGAGAAATGGGAGGTATATGGACAAAACAGGAGGCCTAGTATCATGGAAAAGCATCAGCAGGCTTTGCCTCAGACAAACAAGTAAAGCATACTTAGAGGCCGCAGAGCTTAGCCAAAACGTCAAGGTGGAGCTGAGCAATAATATCAGCGACTGGCTTCACTACCGCAGAGAGGTCCAAGCCGACAAGAGCAAGGACAGCTTGGATGAGGGTAGTGAGCAAAGCACCAAGGTCCTTGAAGATCCCCGCGACTTGAACAGAGATCTTGACGTCGACAATGCCAAGGACTTTTACAACAGCACCCAAGACGAGCTAAAACAAAGTCAGGCATAGTGAGAGTGACAACTATGCAATAAACATACGTTCAAGTGACCGCCAACAATCACTGCAAGCTGAACGACGGTCAACGGCTTCCCATCCGTCCCAGCCAAGATGACATTGAGGTCAGCACCAACGAGAGCCTTGAGTTTGGGAATAGCGACATTCACGGCAACCTTAATCTTGTCAGAAATGTCCGCAATTACAGAGACAGTGGCGTTAGAAGGAACAAGCCAAACTACCAGGGGAAGTGAGAAGCCGACCGTATAGGAAATATTTCAACATACGCAATTCATCGACAAGGGGTTCAACAACGACCTCGAGATCCGCGAAGATGACAGCAACAGAGGGGAGGTCCCCACGACGAAGATGGAGCCCCTCAACCTCACCCCCCAGCAAGGCGGGATCAGACGACCCAGACGATTTTCCGGGAGTATTACGGGGGGCATTCTTGAGCTCATTCGTGACCGTGTTCCCGAGTGCGGGACCAGCGGGGGCAGCACTAGTGAAGGTAGCCACGGCAGCAGCGAACAAAGCAATAGCAAAGGAGCGCATTTCGAAAAGATCGTGGGGGTGTCTGGTAAGACGAAGTAGGGAGTTTGAGACGAGGGGAAGAAAAGCAAAGACAAGAAGTCGATGAGAGAGTTGGGCCAGTGGATGGGATTATATAGCCTCAGACTCTGTTTGCGTGTCAAACCTCGCCAATGTTTTTTTTCCGACCGTCTAGCCGGCCACGCCGCCACTTCTGCAATGGACGAGATGACGTGAATTGCATACGTACAAACAAGGTTTTCTTGACGGCAAGTGACTTGCTTTGGGCGCCACTCAAGCCGGAGCGACACGACGTTACTTTCCGATGAGAAGGTAATCGGTGGGTCCTTCCGCCCAGTCATGAAGGCTGTAAGGTACCATTTCCATCTCTTGGTTCTCTTCAGCAAACGCGAGTCCTTAGGGTGCACGGAGAGCCTGGCCAACTTAGTATGACATCGCTTCGTGTGACATGGATTGATCGAGCCAACCGATCGGAACATGTTTTTTTCCATGACGAAGACTCGTAATATGAAGTGGAACCATGGGAAGATCTAGGATTAGTAAGTAGTCTGCTGTGCAGGGCCGCGATTGAGTGTTCCATGACGACAGGGTCGAGGGCATGAACTGAGTCACCACTGGCACAACTCACTCACCAAGCCATGAAAACAGTAACTTTTACTGCACGATAGGATAGTAGATGTATATGTATGAGCCCCAATGGTCGAGGGCACGAGACGTAAGTGCCGCTTTGTCAACGACAATTGTTATCCGCCACTTTTTTGGTTGCACGTCATCAAGTTGTCGGTAGAAGGTTAATGTGTACATATATGGTAGTATTACCTACTCGCCGTCTGCGCTGCCTACAGGAGACGAGTCGACGAGATAAATACTATCATTTCACCTAAAGTGCAAAAAACAAGGTAATTCGGGTCTAACGCTTCAACAACAGCGGTTGCACTCTTCGGAGTTATGGGTGGAGAGTACACAAATACATCTCCCTCTCATTTTCTTCGATTTTTTGTATTTTATTCTAAGGGTGCAGAGAACTCCCGACGTTTTGCACCTCCACTGCAAAAGTTGTGACACTCCGGGTCACACAACTGATGACAACGGGCTCTTAAATATTTAATCTCGGCGTGTCGCGGCAGGCACGGCACGGTGATGCTCTCGCAAGCACAACTTGACAGAGGAGAGAGCCAGCCACCCATGCCGAAGAGGAGATTGAATTTTGTCACGTTCATGCTCAAGCGTGACAATTCCTCTTCTCCAAAATGTGATATACTTGCGCTACATAAGCATCCTGTAAGTTTCTTACTCTTATGATTGGCACAGAGATCCCTCATGTGTTACCCCATAATCTCCAGGCATCATTTTGCAAGTTCATTGGTAGGATCTCTCAGATCGGGGGGCGATCTAGTCTCTATTTTTCGACATCTCTTGATTGTCTAGTGGATTGTGAGCACAATAGCATCCAACTTATACCCAATTTTTGTTCCTCAGCTAGACTAGATACTAAGGCATCTCTGATAATTTTTTCGAGCTTGTAGAGTACAAGGGATGTAGTGTTTTAAATGCATTTCCGGAATTTGCACTCAAGGTACCAGTTGCACTTTAGGTGAAATGATAGTATCGTGCCATGCAGGTGTGACTGGTCCTACCACGCCATAGTAGCAACACACCTCCGGCTTCTTCTGACTGACATTTTTCTCATTTCCTTACTATCATACAATTTCTATCGATATTTACATGTAGTGGGACGAAAGTACACTTACCCACTGAAAACAGACCTTCATAGGCGAGATGTTTACAAGGATGAAATCTCATACGATCAAAATGAAAACTCCCCGGAGCGGGTTGTCACGAGGTACATGATCTGAGGGAAGTTTTGACGAACTTTTCTTCCTTGTAAGCCGTCGCCGATCCTACCATATTTCCTCTACTAAATAGACTGTGATTGCGTGCGGGGGAGCAGATGTGTGGAAATAGGAGTTTTGCTTATATAAGCACCTCATCAGACGCGTAGGGACCTAGGGCCGCATCGCCTTTCAAGAACATGGTCGTGTTCGGATTCGTGGAACTGCTCCATGCAGACACACCGGAATAACATGGCGATACTAATTTACGCCAAATATTTAGCGAATTTCAGAGAGTAAAGAAAGCAATGCTATAACTTGAAACCATGTTCACTAGTAGTTTATGCGCCTGGGCCGTATGCATCCGATCATATTGAATGATCGTCGACTTCACTATCGATTTACAGAACCGCGAAAAAAGGTCATACACCGCTTCCTTGGATGTAGGCTACTTCTCTCTTGTCTATCCGTCTCATTCCCGTTATACTCTCACTAACACGTAACACCATCGAGGCGAACAGGTCTACTGCGACAACTGTTGGATCTTCTTGATAATAGCTGTAGGGACAAGTCAATCAGCTCGAACAATCAAGCGAGAAGTTATTTGTCTTACATTGAGGATCAAGACCTTGGTAAGGAATCTGTTCCCAGAGACCACCGCAACCCTCCTTGATGGTGCCCATGTAGCTATACCGAGGAGTGAGTCCGCGCTCAAGCAGCCATGTACCGAACTTGGAGCCAAGCTGTTCAGAGAGAGTAAAGACGAGCTACTTGGATGACAAGGCGACGGTACGTACACCAGTCTTCTGGTTCAATGATTCGACGACAAGGACGAACCGAGTCGAACCGATCTTTCTGATCGTCTACGAGCAAGGTTGCTTGAGCGGAGGTCGTTATTGCTTATACAGTTTTTCTCACCTGCTCGTCAACGATGTTGAGCGTGGATTTGTTGATCAGGCCAACGTCCAAGCCCTCCTGACGGCATCGTAGAACAGCATCCCAAGAGCGATATACCATCTCTCCGAATGACACGACATAACCCGCAGTACCCTCCACGATCGTCTCATCCTTTCCAGGCAGGAACTTGTAGTCACCGTCAAAGAACTTGGTCTTCCCGTCCTCCTTGAGGATATATGGAACCTTTGAACGAGTGGAGAAGACAAAGCGCAAGCCCCGTTCGAAGAATACTTGTTTCACGATGGCAGTCATTTGCAATGGGTCCGCAGGGAAGTATAGCCAGGACTGAACATCCGAAAGCCCATTGTCGGCAAAGAACGAGTTGACACCAAAGTGACATGTGTTGTCCGCCATTTCATCAACTAAGTAAGCAAGTAAAGTTAGAGGATGGAAATATCTCTCTAGACAACCGCATATACCCACCTCCTGAATGCGAGAAGTGGCAGAGGACATTGCAGTTGTTCAACCGTGCCATGGTAATCTCAGAGACAACCATCTCGAGGAAAGCGGAGAAGGTCGAGAAGACACCAAACTTGTCCGCATCGAAACCGAAGCCTGCGGCCGCGGAAAAGTTGCCGCGCTCCATGATACCGGATGGGATGAATACTTCGGGATGTTTTTGGTGGATCGCCTTGAGGCCAGTAGAACCCTCCAAGTCGCCTGGTTCGCGAATGAGGTGCCGACTCTATGATGTCGTAGATATTACTCACTGTCAATGACCATGACCTTCTTAGCGGCTTCCTCTTTCGAAAGCTTGTCGAGCACCAGGTTGACTGCTTCACCGAATACGGCACGGTTTGCACCAGTCTCTTTGGTAGACCCGAGGTACGAGATAGAAGAAGTAGAGGGCTTGATGCTGCCAAAGATATTTGAGAGAAGGGACTCGGAGTATCCACGAGAGATGAGATATTTGACGGCAGCTTTGACAGGAATGACATCATGTCCATGCGTGCTCCCTTCGATGTCTGCGACACCGGGAGCCATCAGGCGCTTAGCGATCACTGTGCAGATTTAAGCTGATAGCTGTGGATACTCAATATCCGTACATACCTGCCGCGGGGCCATCATGGTTGACGACGGACGCAATTCCGTCCCAGAGGGCATCGAGGTCCTCACCGTTTACCGTGACGACCTTGAGACCGTGTCCTTCGAGCGTCTTGGGCACTTCATATCCCTTGAGATAGAGGGAAGGATGGCCTGCAATGGTGACGTCATTGTCGTCGATCAAGAGTTTGATGTTCAGGCCCTGCGCAACGGCAAGACGAGCAGCCTCTGCGTCGTTGCCTTCCTGCTGAGATCCATCGGAGCCGAGACAAAAGATGACCTTGTCACGGTGGGCGAGGGCAACGCCGTTGACATGTGGCCACATGTGCCCGAGACGACCGGAAGAGAACTTGACACCAGGGGTGAGTCCCAGCTCTGGGTGGCCTGGGAGCTTGGAGTTTGCCGCGCGGTAGTGAAGAAGCTGTTCTGGAGGAATGTGGCCCTCCAGAGCCGAGAGGAGGTACTGGGTCGCGACACGGTGGCCTGTTTGATCAAACCATCAGATTTGCTAGGGATAGAACTAGACGGATGTACGTACCAGCCTCGTCAAAGAGGATTGGAAGGTATCTTTCTGAGCCCTCGAACAAGCTGAGTACTATGCAAACTTCCGGGACAGTGTCGTAAGCGCCACCTATATGGTGGCTGAGCAAGGGGAGATGTGGCCAAGAGAGATGGTCAACCTGTGTGCCCGCTTACCCCACGGGCGGCACCAGTGGCAGTGAACAGGACGATGGCATCACGAAGGAGCTGGATGTTCTCCTGGAGGACAGATTTCTGTTCTGCAGTGAGTCTGGGGTTCGATGGGTCGAGCTTCAACCTAGCGATCCGTCAACGCTCTGTCCAGATCAAACGAGAAGCGAGCGATACTACTTTTTGTATTTTCTGAGATCGATGGGGAAGTGACTCAAAGGGTCAGACATGGTCGAGATATCGAGGGCTGTGTGATCCTTGATCTCCGCCATCTCGGTTTATCAGTTTCACCCGTGTGAATTTACAGGCCTCGCGCGGCATCGGTGGAGACGAATCAATCTGGGAAACTCAGCAACGTTCGAGAGTCGTCTTCTCTCGGGGCAGTGACTCGTAGCCCCGCGACAACGCAGCGCACCGAGAACACCCTCACCTTCCATTCTAGTGTCATGTCAGCATAAGCCAGTAGGCACTTGCTCGAGCGCTCTGGCATGCGGTCGTCTGGGAACGCATTGCAGGTCATTTCAGGCCTCAGGATTGGCATTTGAACACCTCGGATTGTTCGGACCCCATGGCAGCAAGACGGCATCTCACTTGTGTCTAGGGCACGCGTGTGTAGGCAAGGCAGGTCTAGGTAGTCCTTCATTTCGGTGGATTTTACGGGTCAGCCCAAACCGTAGGCTGTACGTGGCAGCGTGGCAGCGATCCATTTGAAGTAGTCAGGCTGCGCAAGCCTGGCCACGGCTATTTATGTGTCCTGTTTCGTGTGAGAGAACAGGGCATCACTCCGCTCTCAATCCGAGTCCGTCACCCGTCTTATCTTCCCGTAGCTCGAGCACAATCGACTTACGCATCTCCACTGGCGCCTGCCATGCCGAAGTAAGTACTGGATGTTGACAATGTGTTCTGTTCATCTCAACATGTCTTAGAGGGGCGAGGAAATACGGACATATATCGGGTGTCGCTGTCGGTACTAGTTTCCGCTACAGGTGTGTTCCCTCTCTATTATCTAACTTCTGGTTTACCGTCCAATTTCCAGAAAAACACTCTTGGAAGCTGGTGTGCATGGACACCTTCGGGGAGGGATCCATGCAGTTTCTGGATCAGAGCGAGGTGCATTCTCGATTTGTCTTTCTGGGCGGTACGAAGACGACAAAGACTCTGGGGACAAGATGTATGTCACTTGGCTTTCTTCCAGAAACCGCACTTTCTCATAGCTGCATGTAGTGTTTATGTCGGCGTCGGTATGTTCTTTGCAATGTCCATACGTGTCGTTCAAATAACTGTCATCAGGAGGACGCTCGAAAGATGGGGTATGTTTGTCCGTCGTCAACAAGCACTGTATCACAGACATTTTCACAGATACAGGATTCAGGTCAATCATTCGATGATTACAGGAATGGCTCGCTACGTGTGGGTTCCAGAACAAGTTTATGTCGTCTTTCCTCATGTTCCCTCAGAATTCCTGCAAGACAAAGAGTCCAGTGCGAGTGTCACGCCGCGCAGATAAACACAACCCTTATGCGCCATCATCCGGGTAATACGTCAGCCGATCTTCATGAATGTGCTGGGACTTACATCGGCTGGCAGATACAGATATGATGGACTCTACGTCGTAGATTCAGTGAGTATTACCCTTTACTTAGGGTGTTACTTCTCATTCTTGTTCAGTACACAATGAAACCAGGAAAGGCAGGCTTTGACATGTGCTTCTTCGACCTCAGTGTAAGGTGTTCGCGGCTTACTAACTTCAGCTATACTAATTTCCAGAAAATTAGAAAATCCCAGAAGAGGGTGACAATACCGAGCCTTCTCGCTCTGGAGAGAATGAAGGACGCAAGGAGGTGGGTGACATCACTGAACCTTCTCTCTCCGGAGAGAATCAAGAAGCAGCTGAGTGACGCGGGAACAACTGGTGGTACCTTGTCGCCCTGTTAACTCCCTTCAATACTTTTCATTCCGTTCATACTATTGATATATCATACCACACTATGTACCTCATATTTCCTCTGTATGTACGGACTGGGGTATGTGTTAGCCGATGATTCAGTGTAGTAAATGTTATCTATTATCGAATGGAATCATGTACACGAGTCTCTCCGGTCATGGTTCGAAGGGCTTCGATTTGTTTGATAGTTGAGCAAAACAAGATGCTGTCCAGGCACGTGACACCAAGCTTGTCAGTAACCCTCCAGGTCTTGCCGACCAGAGAGCCATCCCCGCAACTCGTCGCAGTTGCCCCCTAGAACATATGGCAAACGTTAGCCAGCTCCAGCCAGCTATCATCCCCCAGGTTCAATCTAGGTCCTGTGAAGCTTCAGAGAAGGATGCAGACGTATGTTTGTGGAGCAACCACTATTACCTTCTCTAATTCCAGCCTTTGTAGTTTCTCACCCTTCGTCTTTTGAACAAACGCGCCCGTCTACGGTTATCACCCGCACCTCTTGATTTAGCCTCTTTTCCTGGAAGGACCACCTTGTTTGCGATCGCGAATTCAAAAGGGTGGTTTGCAGCAGTCACTCGAGATGCTAGTAGCGCTCCAGGTGCGGAGCGATATATTCAACACACCGATTGTCAACTGATCGTTTCTTGTCTAGTTTTAATCCTCTCACCACTCGCGGATCTACGCTCTGCGCTCGAGACGGCTTCAGCCGAGGACGAGCAGCTACACAAACCCAAAAGACGCGTCCCAATCGACAGTGCACCCCCATATATTCTAAGCTTCGCGCATAATGACACCAGAGTGCTATTGGGACTCATAGACGGTTCAATCCACGTATATTCATCCGACCAACTACTTTCCAGCGGTGAAGGTCCAGTACAACCCATCCATGTCTTTACAGCATCATCTACTACGACCCTTTTGTCCTTACAGCCGAATCCGGGGGATATCCCTGAGCTGGTGGCCGTCCTGAGAGATTGTACGAATAGCCCAGGCTCGCTTGCAGTGGAGTTGCTCGACGTGCAGAATCTCAGCTCTTCCGGTGGTTGGATGGCTGGCAAGTCGCCCAGCACAACGCCAGCTTCAAGTGCGTGTGGTATTCTCTCAGCTCTAACTCATACTAACTGCCCTACAGTCTCTTGGTCCCCAAAGGGCAAGCAGCTGGCACTTGGCCTCCAAAGTGGAGACATAGTCACTTTCAGTCCAACCGCCACGGCTACTCCGAAATCTTGCATACCACCTCCCCCTTCAGCCAACAATATGAGTCTTATATCAATGCATTGGCTTTCGGCCTCGTCGTTCCACACAATATATGCTCCGCCAGGGCCACTGGCGCCGGATGTAGAGCAGATCCATTTTCATGCCTCCTTGGATTCCAAGACCAACTCTGCCAAAGATATTAAATTCAACAACCCGTACTTACCCTACCCCGGGCTTCGGCCTCCTGGTGGATATCTGGTTTGTCTCCGCGGCTGGGATCCGTCGAAAGTACTACTCTTCATTGGAGATAGCACGTCGTCCGATATTGGCTTGATCGGCAGTGTGGCCGACGACTCCGGGGAACGTTGGCATAACCTTGCTTTGGAAGAGACATCTACGCCAAGCTTGCCATTGGACAAGGACCAAAATGACACCATTCTCGTCGGAATGGATGCAGACATGACAAGTACTGAATCATATCGCCACTCGACGGCCTCGGGGGAAGCACTCGAGCTGCCTGCCCATCCGATCATGTATGTCTATGCATCGGATGGGACGATACTTGGGTGGCACGTACTGAATGTAACCGGGGCGACCTATCCTGGGATGATTACGGCACTGAATGCGTCGAGCTCTGCGCTTAGTGTGCCACCCGTCCCAAGTAGCATCGTACGTGAACTATCTTCAGACATGCAGACCACACCTACCGTTTCACCGACCACCTCTGCTCCAGCGGAGGCTCCTGCAATTAGAGCCACTTCCTCTGTCTTCGGTCAGCCATCCGCGTTCGGTGCTCAAAATACTACGCTTGGTCCACCTTCTGGCTTCGGGCAGCAAACATTATCTGGACTCAGTCGGGAGCCTACCTCCGTGTTTGGCAAGACGTCTTCCTTCGGACAATCGCAAGCCCCAGCCTTTGGATCGACATCTACTCCATCTATCTTCGGTCAATCATCAGCACCTGCTTTTGGCTCTGGTACCCCAAGTGTTGGGTTTGGGGTCTTCAGCTCTGCAGGGCCGGCTAAATTCGGCCAACCAACGTTTGGTTTCGGTGGCCCACCGCAGGCAATGCCGATGCTGTCACCGTCGACATCCGTTCCCGAAGAAAGTATGGCTGCAGACGACGCCCCACCTTTGGGTGGTCTTGGTCTTGGCGCGCCGATTGCTCAAGGTGCAGATTCAAAACCGTCCATCTTTGGCAAGGCTAGTACCTCCGTTTCTTCGGGTCAGCAATCGGCCGACGGCGGTCTGATTAAACCGGGATCTGGTTTTGGTGCTTTCGCTGGTTTTGATCAGACGAGTCCATTCGCTAAACCCTCTGTCTTCTCCGGCATACAGCAACCTACCGCGACGTTCGGTGCAAATGCATTTCAATCCAGGACGGAGAGCGCTCCCTCGACCACGTTGTTTAGTGCTTCACCTTCGTTTGGTACCGGGAAGTCAGCATTTGGACAGGCAGCACCTGCATCCACTTTTGGGCAGCCAGCGTTTGGTCAATCGTCTTTCGGTCAGTTTCAGAATAGTGCATCAGTGTTCGGAAAACCGTCATTAGGAGCCGCTTCTAGTACTGTTCCACCGGCGACATCTCCCGTCAGCAGTACCGCTGGTGGAGCTTTCGGTGCCTTTGCAACTAGTAAACAAAGTGCGTTTGGCGCCGTGGCGGCGGCGAGCGGACCTTCTGCGAAGCCGGTTTGGGCCATTGGTGATTCATCCAAGCCCTCGGAGTCGACTCCTTCAGGAGCAACAACGAATGCATTTGGGCAGCCCGCTCGATCGCCTGAAACCAGGACACCTACCGCTATTCCATCGATGTCTGTCCGGGATTCTGTCACAAGAGACGATGATAGCCGGTCACCCTCTCCCGCTCAGGTCCAGTCAAAGGTGACTTCTTCATCCGGTTTCACGAGTTCCACTCCTGGTCCCTCTGTGGGTGCCTTCAGCAACTTACAGACAACACCCTCTGCATTTATCAAGCCCGCCTCTGGCGTTTTCGGTGAATTACCCAAGGATTCGCCCTTTTTTGCACCTAAGCCTCCAGAGTCCAAACATGTGTCGGCCTTTGCTCTTTCGGCGACGTCAGGTACCCCAACCTCAACGCCCCCGAAGACAAGCCTTGCTCAACCTACTTTCGGGACATCATCAATACTTGGCGGCACATTACAGAGCGCGTTCCCGACCGTTTCTACGGCCCAACCGGCCCCTGCTTCTAGCAGTGGCGGCGCCTTTAGTGCGTTCTCAGGCGGCAGTGGTGGCTTTGCAGCGTTCTCGTCAGGAGGGAATAAAACATTCGGTGATCTACTCCGTTCTTCTGACGAGGCAAAACCCTCGAAAGTTGAATCATCTGAAGCTACGCCTACGAAACCAGTTCAGGCGCTGCCGCAACCTCCTATCTCGACCACTCCTGTCACTACACCCGTGAAAGAACCATCCGAGCCACCACCTGCGTCCCCCCAAACCCCCAAACTCGAGGAAGAAGAACAAAAGACAATCGAGGTCAAACCTGGTGAGGCATCCGCTGAACTCAAAGAGAAGGCAGTAGAGGCGCTTCCAGCCCAAGAGCCATCTTTGGAGTCGATATCATCCTCCACGAGTTCATCGTTTGTCAAAGTCTCAGCTGAGGAAGAAGGTGAAGTGGTCGAGGAAGGGGCAACTAGCGAAGTCGAGTTGCAGTCTGAGGAGTATGAAGCCGAAGACTCTGAGACTCCTGAGGAAGAAGAATCTGAGACACCTGAAGAAGAAGAATCCGAGGCTCCTGAGGAGGAATCTGAAGAAGAATCTGAGGTGTCGTCAGAGGCCGCCGACGAGGAAGAAACAGAGGAACGAGCACAGGAGGGGTCTAGGCCCACAGAGATTCCCCTACCCACAACACCGGCATCCATAAGGTCGCCATCCACGACACCTAAGGCAGACCTTCCCAAGATTACGGTGTCTGCGTCACCCCCACCTCAGAGCCCTTCGCCTGCTAGCATTCCTCGAGTCTCCCCAGTGGGGGATCTTGGCACAACTCCTCCTAGCTCTCCTGCCAAGGAGACTTCTGTACCAGTGCAGATGCCGACGCCGACACTGAAGGCTTCTCCCCCACCGGCATCGTCTTTTGGTCTAGCACCTCGTGCAAATAACCGTCCCTTACGCAGCTCTCCACTCGCAAGTACACCCCTTGTCCTCGAGGGCGAGGCACTGAATCTCCCGCCCGTCTCGAAGTCCGTGTCACCAGCGACAGTCGCACAGCCGGCTTCTCCGAAAGCACCATTTGGTCAATGGACTCCCCCTGCACAACCGACGGATGGGGATTCGACTCGTCAAAAGACGTTCCCAGCCTTTTCGGTGTTCCCCGCTCCAGGAGAGAAGCCTGCACCTGCAAGCTTTACGCCTACAAGTA
>JBBPKI010001382.1:0-12835 GCA_038089155.1 Nevesoporus exiguus
CGTGGTGGGTGGAGGATCCCGTCTAATGCAGAGACCTAAAGGCCTGAGAGGAGCCCGAGAATGCTGACCATAGAGTACATAGGCAGAAAAAGAATAAAAACAGGGGGAAAAGAAAAAGAGGTGCCAAAAGTGGAAATTATCGGTGGTAATTCTGGAGTTAACTGGAGGTAATCAGAGGTAATGTGGAGGTAACTCCAGAGTAATCGGAGTACGGGGGTAACAGAGATGAAAGAAAAACAGAAACGGAAGAGATAAAAGGAGGACAAAAGCAGAAAAGAACAGATGGGATGGAAGGGAGAATAGTCCTGAGAGAAGGAAATAATGTCAGAGTTGGCAGAAGGCCAAGGACAATCTTGGTTGGTCCTAAGTGCAGGGAGAGGTGTCCAGAACGAAGCTGGTCGAAGATCCACAGGATGAGACCATGAAGGCCAAAAACCTAGAAGAAAGACAACAAAGACAACAGTGACGAACTAAAAATGTGCCATGGATGGCAGAGAGCTAAATGGGATGAATTGTTGGTTAGTCCTTAGTGTGGGGAGAATTCTGGACAAAGCCAGTCAGAGGTCCACAGACAATGACCACAGAAGGCCCAAGGCCTTGGGCAAATCCCAGAGGTGCAACTCCCAGAATTATATTTCCGGATGGAGTCCTGGAGTGTGGAGGTTTGGCATTCTATCTGTAAGAGTATGTTAGACGAAGTTGCGGCTTCTTAAATCCAATGATCAATGGATCATTTAGTGGGTGAGCATGTGATGTCCTATACTAAGCAAACATCAAGGAACCCAAAGAGGTTTGACATGAAGGCCACAGAGGTGGATTGCCTGAAGGAAGAGAAAATGAGACAAATGATCCAGAGTGGACTGGAGTTCATTGGAGTTGTCAGGAGTTGACATAGGTGAAGGCCCAAAGGGTCAACAGAGGGAAAGGAGAAGAACAAAAGGAAAATGGAGTGGCCCAGAATAAACCAGATGCTGCCGAAGTGGACAGCAATAGAGGGGTCAGAAACAGGAGATAAACACCGAAGGAAAGTAGAAACAAGAAAATGGAATGGAGCAGAAGTGGAGTGGTCCAGAGTGGACCCAGGGTGGTCTGGAAGGGACCCAGAGGGAGGTTTAGATGGTCTGGAGTGGACTGCAATGGAAGAGAGGATGAGGAGAAACAGAATGGTCTGAAATGGACCCAGAAGGGGAATCATGAAGTCATAAATGGACAGAACAAAAGAGAGGATGTGTCTGGGGGTGCTCCAGAATGGAACACAGACAAGGGCAATGCAAGTCCCAGGTCCAGAGTACAGAAAAGAAAAGAAAAAGGAGGAAAGCAAGGAAAGGGGTCTGGAGTTGCCAAAGCAAACCAGACTTAGAATGGAGTTTATCTTTAGACCTCATGTCTTGAGGTAAGGGGAAAGGATGAAGGATTGCATCAAGAGCTGCTCTAAAGAAAGTGCAGACAAGGGCAATGCAGTCCCAGGTCTGGAAGCAGAACAGAAGACAATGGAGTGGTCTGGAATAGACTGGATGCTGCTGTTATGGAGCATGTCCTTCTGGACTGCAGATGACAAAGGTTCTTTGTGAGGAGGCACTCACGAAGAGGCACAATGTCTTACAATAAATAAAGAGGCAAAGGAGAACAGTTGAGGTGACTACTCAGGCAGGAACAAGTCCAGATCAGAGGAGGTGGAATTGCGCAAGTCTAGCTTGGGTTTTACATGCAAAGTAGCTGGCTACTTATAGTTCAAAGAGATGCGCACGGACCAAGATAAAGGGCAGGCATGGAAAGAGATAGAAGGAGAAGGAAACAGAGAGAATGAGAGAGAACTACTGCGGATGGCTATGTGGATCATGACAGCATGTGAGAAAACACTGTTAGGAGGTAATTGTCCAAAGAGGAAGGAAACTACAGACTATAGAGTGAATAGGAGAAAGGGGATTCGAAGATGATCATGAAATAAATGTACTTCCCATGAGGGAAAGGATATTGGAATGGAACACAAATGGTGAGAAGGAAAAGATGCGGTATAATGGATAAAATTGTAACACTACCCCATTCGTATGCCTGCTTCCCTGAAGCAGAATAAAGACTGAGAGGGATGCGCACTGACCAGTGCCAATCAGAGCTCAGATACATCCGGATCAGTAAAGGGGCAACCTCAAATGGCATGTTCAATGCTTCCACAAAGGGAGCAGCGGAGGGTGGGGCAGCATTCCACCACATGTCCCCAGTTGTTACAGGTGGCGCAATGATAGGTGAGGCATCTAGAGACAGGATGCCCTGGGGCGAATGCATGACAACAGGGGCATTGGTAGCTGCAGCAGTAGATGCAGAGGTGTCTGAGTTGTCCACATTGATAGCATCACGTAGTCGACAAGTCTGCTTCAGAAAGCCTCGCCTCCAAGGCAGGATTGAGAGGGATGACCCTGGTTGGGAAAGAGACGATGGAGGCATTGGTTGGGAGGTCTCAAGGGGTTGCAGAGATGTGAAGGGTGGTGGCCGACGGTGGTAGCTGAGTGATGGGCGAAGGAGTTCACAGGGGAGGGTCAATGCGGATGGGAAGAGCAATTGCCAGAGAGACTGGTGATGGGGTGTTTGGGGCAAGCAGAGGGGAAGGTGGACGAGGTACAGCAACTGGGCGACCTAGAACTAGGTCACTCTCTAAATAGTCCGATAGTTCAGAGTCTGAAAGAGAATCTAAAATAATCTCAGTGAACCCCCTAAGGGTGGAAAGTGGAAATGAAGTAATAATTTCATCAAAGTGATGGTGATCCATCATGTCCAGGGCATGAAGATGGAGTTGATCAAGAAGAGTTTCCCTGGCAGTGGAGAAGTCCTCTTTGTGTGACATACGAGGATGCGAAGCAAAGATTCAAAAGGAAGATGTATTATGATAGAAGAGAACTTGTTCCAAGAGTTCTATGGTCAATGAAGGGGATTGTTCAGCAATCTGCAAAAGGGGAGGGTGATTGAGAATGTGTGCGTAGGTAGCAAGATGCTGGAATCATGGGAGGTTTTCCATATATAGCCATTGCAGGGCCCATTCTGGAATATTGGGTCTGGAGGTCTGAGATGTGAGTCCTCCAGGGCAAGGGACAGAGCGGGGTGAGCAGAAGGAGTCTCGTCTTCTGATGGAAGAGCAGTCTCAGAGAGGCTAGTAGGTGATGACATGATGGAGTGAGTTTCAGACATGATATGGGAGGGGAGAAGATGAGGAGAGAACAATGATGAGTATGGCGATGATAGCAGCAAGAGATATAGCAGAAAAGACTGCTACAACAATGAGGATCTGATGAGGGGTGAGCATTATTGCTCAAGAAGAGAGGGAACTCTTATATTGTCTAAGGAGGACAGGGGCATGTCAAAGGTTTCGCTCAGGTTTCCAAGTGTTCTCTGAAGTTGGATACCCTTTCCACTTGATCAGGTACTGGCGGCGATTAGCAGAACCCCAGTGAGAGAGTATAGCCTCAATCTCATATTCTTCTTTGCTATCTATAAGATCTGGTGGTGCAGGGATAAAGTTTGGACCATGCTCCAGTTTGGTCCGATAGGAGGATAAGAGGGAGGCGTGGAAGACATTATGAATATGCCATGTCAGGGGCAGTTTCAGCTGATATGCCACAGGGGAGAGTATCTTAATGATTTCAAAGGGTCCTTCTCTTTTGGGAGCAAGTTTCCGTGACAGGTACCTGAGTTTAAGGTTGGTGGCCTCAAGCCAAACCTTATCTCCAATCTTCCATGGCGTGAACTTGGTGGAGAGCCTTTCTTTCATGAGGCGTTGAGTGGTGGAATGAGCAGCTAGTGCTTCTTTCCATGCTTCAGCAAGGGTAGAAAGACATTCTTCTACAGAGGGAACAAAGGACTTTCCTAAGGGAGGATGAGCTCTAGGTTCATATTCCATCATAAGAAAGTATGGCAATTGGTGTGTGGATAAATGTGCTGCAGAATTGTGGGAGAATTCCATAGTAGGGAGTAAGGTACTCCAGGTACCAGGGCGTCCTTGACAAAAGATCTGAAGATAAACTTCAAGCTCCTGATTGGCCCTCTCAGTTTGGCCATCAGTCTGTGGGTGGTATGTGGAGGAGAGTTTTATATCATACTGGAGAAGTCTGGCTAGCTCCTTAGCGAAGTAGGAGGTGAACTGAGGGTCTCTATCAGAAATGCAGGAGTTGTGAAGTCCGAACCTAGAGAAGATATGCTGGAAAAAGAGTGACGCCACACCAGCAGCGGAGATATTTTTGTTGCAAGGAAGGAGAATTACCCCCTTCGTAAGGCCATGGTCGACCATGACCAGGATAGCATTGAAAAGGGGGAGATCTGTGATAAGATCCATAGAGATCTGTTGCAATGGGCGCATAGTGAAGGTGGAAAGTGGTGAAATCAGTGGGACAGTGGGATGGGTGTTTGGTTTGGAGGCCTGGCAGATAGCACATCCAGTGATGAAGTGGGAGATAAATGAGTGCATGCTGGGCCACCAGTAATCCCTAGAGAGGCGGGCATAAGTGTGGAAGAGGCCCTCATGGCCCCCAGCGGGAGAGGAATGAAAGGAAAAGACCAGTTCATGATGAGCATTGGGTGGAATGAAGAGGCAACCCTTGTAGTAAAGGTGTGGAGCATTGTAATGCCAATCTGCGAGGGAAGAGCGAGGGAAGAGGGTGAGAGATTTCTCCATAGTGTGCAATGCTTCCAGCACAAGTGGATCTTTGGCCAGGGAACTGGCAATCTTGAAGGTAAGTGCAAGGTCCAATGCAGAGATGATTTCTAGGGCAGAGAGGATAGGGTGGATATTGTCAGAGGACATATCAACATCATGACATCAGGAAAGAGCATTGGCAGGAGTTATTGCAGTGCCTGGAAGAATGGTCCAGAGAAGGTGATATTCCTGGAGGAAGAGGCTCCATCGAGCTTGGCAATGCAAGAGTTTTTGTGGAGCTTTCATGAAAGAGAGATTTTTATGATCAGTGAAGATGGTAACAGCATGCTTGGTCCCCAAGAGGTGCTGTTGCCATTCTTCCAAAGTGTCAATAACAGCTAAAAGCTCCCTATCATATATGTCATAGTTGCGCTCTGCATTGTTGAGGGTGTGAGAATAGTAAGCACAAGGATGGGAGTCTCCATTGATATCTTTCTGCATGAGGATGGTGCCGACTGCAATGAGGGAAGCATCAGTCATGAGGAAGAAGGGTTTGGAAGTGTCCAGAAGAGCAAGGACAGGGGCAGAAGAGAAGATGTCTTTTAAACAGAGGAACGCAGCTTGTTGGGCATCATGCCAGATCCAAGGCTGGGTGTTCTTGGTGAGGAGATTCAAGGGAGCTGTGATGTCAGCAAAGTTAGGGATAAATTTGCAATAGAAATTGCAAAAGCCAAGGAAAGAGCGAATGGCTTTGACAGTGGATGGGGGTTGCCACTTGGCAATGGCAGAGAGTTTGACAGGGTCCATGCATACTTGTCCATTTCCTACAATAATACCTGGATATTTGATCTCTGGAGCGTCAAAGGTACACTTTGAGAGTTTGAGTGTTAGCCCATGCTCTCTAAGACATGCTAGGACTCTTTTAGTGCAATCAATATGTTCAGGAAGGGTGAGGGAATGAATTCCGAGATCGTTCATAAAGATCTCGAGCCATCCTTCTGGAGTGATATCGCAGAAGACTCAATTCATAAATGCTTGGAAAGTCAGTGGCAAGTTACACTGTCCAAAAAACATAACAGTGGGTTCATAGAGACCAACAGGTGTGATAAACGTAGCTTTCCATTGGTCTTCTTCTCGAATGCAAATGTTATTATACCCCCAACAAATGTCAAACTTGGAGAAGTACTTAGAGTGTTTCATCTAGTCAATGAGGTTGGAGATGAGGGGGAGTGGGTAGGCGTTCTTGACTGTATGTTCATTCAGGTATCTATGTTACGATTTTATGCATTATACCGCAAGTTTTCCTCCTTACAGTTTGTATTCCCTTTCGTTACCCATTTCCTCACGGGAAATACGTCTACTTCCTGATCCTCTTTGAATCCGAGTTCTCCTATTCGCTTCACTTCTTGTAACCTTCTCCATATGGACGATATCTCCCAACAGCATTCTCTCGCATGCTGTTGTTTCCCCTTACATAACCATTAGCTGTCCTTCTGTTGCCTGCCATTCCCTTTCTTACCTATTCTGTACTTGGTCCATGCGCATCTATTCGGACTATAAGTAGCTAGCTACTTTGCTTGTAAACCCCAAGCTAGACCTGTGCAATTGTACCTCCTCTGCTCTGAACTTGCGCCCAACTGAACAGTCGTCTCTACTGTTCCCTCTCTTGTCTTTTCGCTTTTATATTCCTTGTGAGACGATTGCGCCTCTTCGTGAGTGCCTCCTCACAAGAGAATCTTTGTCACTAGAAGTCCAGAAGGACGTACTTCGTAACAATCTATAATCCTGGCAAGGGTGGAGCAATCCATCTTTCTTTGGGACAAAGAAGAGAGGGGATGCTTGGGGTGACTTTGATTCAATGATGCATCCAGTGCAAAGGTGTTCTTCAACAAAGGCTCTGCAAGCCTCCATCTTGGCAGGGTTCAGGGAGTAGGCTTTGGCTCGCTTCAGAACGAAGGAGTCTTTAAGCTCAATGACATGGTCATAGGATTGATATGGGGGAAGAACATTGTGGTTATTTTCCTCAAAGACATCGGAGAAGTCTGTATATGGTCCAGGGAGTGTGACTTCTTTCTTGAAGTTTTGTTGAGCGATTTCAGTAGCAATGGTGGTTTTGCAAATGGTTTCAGCAGAGAGCCAAGTGTTTCTATCTTGAAGATCTAATTTGATGTTCCTGTTGGTGTCTAAGCCTAATCATCGGAGGAGATATTGTTCAGGAATCTCATCATGCATGGGGAGAGGATCTTTGGGGAAGGAGAGAGTCCTACTCTTCCAGTTGATAGTGGGGTTTTGATCAGCTAGCCAGTTCATTCCTAGAATAATCTGGGGTCTTCCAAGACCGATGATCATGAAATGGAGGGTTTTGGTTCATTCTGGGAAAATGACAGTGGCGTTGGAGTAGAAGTGGATTGTACCAGTTTGATTGGCAGTGCCATCAATGTTCAAGGCTTGTATAGATTCAGCAAGGGGGTGGAAGGGAAGACCAAGTCTCTTGGCTAGGCAATGATCAATGAATGTTCCAGTAGCTCCGCAGTCAATAAGTGCAGTAGTATTGACGGTTTTTGTTCCATGAGAGAGTCTGATGCAAATATGAATGGATTTTTCTAATTTGGATGACAGGGTTACATGGGCAATTCTATGGAGAGATAGCATTGATTCATCTCTCCTTCTCAAAAATCCTCAGTTACTTTAGTAATGGAGGCGATAGATTCCTGGACAGGCTCGAAGCTCTGCTTCAACTCCTAGAGGATTTGTTTGGTGGTCTTCCCTCCAGCTGTGAGGGAATTGATGTATTGCATCAAGTCATTGGCAGGCTATGTCTGTATAGCACAAATCCTATTGGGGTTATGAGGAGGATGAGGTGGTGGAGAAGAGGTCGACTGATTGGGGTGGTTGCTAGTGGAACAGCCACTCCGTTTACAGATGAAGCATAGCTTGTTGTCCAAGCATTGCTTTCGTTTATCTGGGGATAAATTCAGAGCATCGATATTCATCACGTTGGGATCTCTGGTAGGGGTACGAGGGGCAAAGGATCTCTGAGAGAAGGTGCAAGCAGGGATGGTCCTGGTGGTGGTGGTGACTCTGGGAGCCATTCAAATCCGATTGGCTTTGAACTGCTCAACCTTAGAGTACCAATCCGAGATCTTCTGTGACATGTTTTCTAATCCAGCCATTCTGGAGCAATGGTACTAATGCAGGCCTTTTTCAAAAAGACTGAGCAGGGCAAGATCATTAGTGAGGGCAGCAGTGGTAGACAGGATGCAAAATTCTGACACATATTTATGCAAATCAGAGATGGTATTCTGTCATAAAGCGACTAGCTTCTTCATAGCATCAGGGGAGGAATCTACAAGCTTGAAGGTGACCTAAAAGGCTGCCTTGAAGTCTTTGTAAGTTCCGAAGGAAGGAGGTGATTTATTCATAGCTTCCTAGCAGATAACGGTGGCCCAGGCAAGGGTGGAGTCCTTCTTCATGTATGAGAGTGCAAAAGCAATCTGGCAATCATCAGAGGTATAGATCTCCTTGTTGATCAGAAGATAGGTATCTACAGAAAGAATCCAAGATTCAGCAGAGGCAGAATCTCCATCATAGTCAGCAGGGACACCAATCTTGATTTCTATGGGCTTGGACGACATGTCTTCTTCTGAATCTTCATAATCAGAAGGATCAGGGGATGGCGGTTGGTGAGGAGGTTGCAATTGGATTGGTTGAACAGGGATAGCAGGGGAAAGAGCAGTATAGGCTGAAAGCGGGAGGGCAGCAGATGTATTTTGCTCAGGATGATGTACTGTTTGATCGGCAGGTGGGGTAGTGGCAGCCCAAGGGTCAGAAGGATTTCCTGGTCCAGGGATAGGTCCAACGTCTACTTCAATGGATTCAGTGTCAGATGTATCATCAAGGGTTCTTCTGATGGCTCGTTCAAGAAGAGTGGGGTTCTGACAGCACAGTGTAGGTGGTTGTGGTGGTAGGTTCGATGACTGAGCAATTCTTCTGGATGACGACATTTTGGCAAGGGGTTCCCTACTCCGCTGGCAGGAGGGGAAGAGGAAAAGCCAGACTTTTGTTACACAGCACGTCCTTCTGGACTGCAGATGACAAAGGTTCTTTGTGAGGAGGCACTCACGAAGAGGCACAACATCTCACAAGGAATAAAGAGGCAAAGGAGAACAGTTGAGGTGACTGTTCAGCCAGGGACAAGTCCAGATCAAAGGAGGTGGAATTGCACAAGTCTAGCTTGGGTTTTACATGTGAAGTAGCTGGCTACTTATAGTTCCAAGAGATGTGCACGGACCAAGATAAAGGGCAGGCATGGAAAGAGATAGAAGGAGAAGGAAACAGAGAGAATGAGAGAGAACTACTGCGGATGGCTATGTGGATCATGACAGCATGTGAGAGAACGCTGTTAGGAGGTAATTGTCCAAAGAGGAAGGAAACTACAGACTATAGAGTGAATAGGAGAAATGGGATTCGAAGATGATCATGAAATAAATGTACTTCCCATGAGGGAAAGGATATCAGAATGGAATGCAAATGGTGAGAAGGAAAAGATGTGGTATAATGGATAAAATCGTAACAGCTGCTGGAGTTGACAGCACCAAAAGGAAAGAAACAGAAAAGGAAAATAGGAGGGGTGCATCATGAAGTGCTCTACAGTAGAGCGCAGACAAGGGTGGCACAGATCCCAAGTCTGGAAAACAGAAATAGAAGGAAGGAGAAGAAAAGAAAACTGAAGCTCCAGAGTTTCCGGAGTTGAAGTGGAGTTACCTTCGGACTTGATGTCTTCAGGTTCAGAGGGAGCAGAGTGCAGGGCCAAGCAACTGGAGTGGCAGCTGTTAAGCATTGCAGCACTGGAGGTGAGGTAGAAACTGAGGGTGATGGAGGTTGCCAGAGATGGCTGGAGATGGGGCCGAAGGGGGCAGAGATGGATGGGATGTCATGGATATGACACTTTGCCACCTCTGGCTCCTCTGTTTTCTGCTTCCACTTCTTTTCCACCTTCTCCTCTCTGGGCCACTCACATCTCACTTTCGCATCCTGGCACACCATGCACACCATCAACTTACCTGGCACCTGCTTACACTGCAGACCCCACTCTTCACACCTCCAGCACTCTGGCATTGTTGGCGTCCTCATCTTCCCCTTGCCCTTGCTTGGCCCTGCCTGGGCTTGCTGGGCCCGCACCTGCTCCGCCTGTGCTCTGGTTAGTCCAAGCCACCTCATCATGAGTCACTCACCCTTTTCTTTGTGGCCTCTTCTGTTATGGATGCCGAGGGCAGCACCAAACTAGGACTAGACCAGAAGACAAGCACGATGATGAGAGGTGCAAGGCAAGGGGAACACTAGGAGAGACTGGCACTCTCACTAGGAATGGGCCTAGAATGGCACTACCGATTGGGCAGACTAAGCTTAGGGTATTCTACAGGAATGGTTCCTACTTATAGTACTGGGGAATGTGCACAGACCACCTAAGGGCAGACTGATGGAGGCTATGCGTAGGTAGGCACAAAGATGGCATCAATGATGGAAGGCTATGGCAAAGGAGTTTGAAAGGTAAGGAAGAGGTGAAGAAAAGGGGATTTTCATAACATTACCCCCAAACCAAGGTTTGAAGACCTCGACGAACAAAAAAAGGTAAGGAAAAAGGTAAAAGGAGAGTGGGCAGCAGCAAGATGAAGAGGCAACAAGGAGGAAAAGGCATATGTCAAGTGTGAAATCTAGAGAGGTAAGAGTGAAATGGTACAAAGACGAAATAGGAGAGGAAAGACTTTTGTTTTTATAGCTAAGCAGGCACGATACAAACAGGAATGCTCAAAAAAAGGAGGCAAATAGAGGTAAAGAAAAGGTTTTATAGGGTTTCATACCCCCAAACCAATGTTCAAAGTCCACTAAGAACAATCAAGAGGAAAGGAAGAAAGACAAAGGAAAATGCAGACAAAGAACTGGTGAAGTAGAAATAAGAGAATACATGTGAGGAGGCACTCACGAAGAGGCGCAACATCTCACTAGTAGTACAATCAAGAAAATGAGACATCAGAAATCAAGATAATCAAGAGAAGGGGACTCAAGAGCGAAAGCAGGAGCTTCTAAAGTACCAAGTAAAGCAACTTCTATAGATGAGGTGGAGACAATTGATGCAGTGTGGGATGGTGGGCGGGGTGGCATATACTTTGAAGCAAATTGATGAGGATTGCGGCAGGTATTCAGAGAAGGAGTAGGGGATCTACGACGAGTATCATCCATTGGGGTGGTAGGGCATGAGTTGTAGGTGATATCCTGAAGAGGAATACTATTATCTTCAAGGTAGGGATCATCATCGTAGTGCAAGATGGTAGGGGCGTCTGAGTAGGAGGGCAAAGGTGGGGAGCGGTGGTGACAAGAGAACCAACAGTCGGGCTTCTGGCATATAAAGCACAGATGGCGGCGTAAGCAGCGAGACCGAGTGGCAGGGGATAGCACAACAAGTGCATCTATATCCATTGGGTACACTGAGGGTTGAGGCGAGGGTGCACGAGGAGGAAGTGGCACAGGGGCATATGCAGGAGAGGTGGGCACAGTAGCGGCAGATGTGGATGTGGTGGGGACAAGAGGGTTAGCAAATTGTGCTGGCGATACCAGTGACTCAGCTAAATTAGTTCTAAGGCGTTTCTTGTTGGCATGGAATGTTTTGATAATGGTGATGGCAGCGGCAAGAGAAGTAGGGTTGTGGTAATCTACCAGCTTATGGCAGAGGGTGGGCATAAGTCCAGCGGTGAAGTATGTGACGAGGAGGGACTGGTCATGTATACCACTTGAGTAAGCGGTGGTGGTGAAGGCAAGGATATACTCCTGTAAACCATCAGACCAAGTCTTGTCCGGCAATCTAGTATGCTTCTGGCAGAGTGTGGAGAGGGCAGCAACAGCGGCTTGTTCCAGGGTGGCAGAAACAAAGGTGGCAGTGAAGTTAGTGAGGAAGGCGGTGAAGATTTTCTCTGTGGTGTCAACGGTGTCATTAAAGAGTTTGTCATACCAGTGCTTGGCAAAAAGAGAAGCATCTCCCTTGATCTTGTTTAGGCAAACGACAGTGCAGGCATCGTCAGAGTAGAGGTCGGTGTTGATCATGAAGTAGGCCCTCATGGCCTTGATCCAACAGTTGGCAGAGAAGGAGTCTCCAAGGAAATCCTCAGGCATTGCGGCGGTGATTTCGAATTCGTAGGGGGAGGGCATGGTGGCAATGGTGGGTGCGGATAAGACAAGCTATAAATGCAACGACACAAGCAGCGCGAAGTGGTGGAGGCAGTGGTATAGCAGTGGTGATAATGAGGCGAGTGCACAGCAGTGCGATGCGGATGACAGCAAACCAGTGTAGGATGGAGATAGGACTTAGACCAGACAACAAGGAGTCAGCGCCCCAAGGATCAACAGTCAAAGTCAGCAGCGATAGCAGACAAATGGCGGTGGGGATGTAGCAGCAAGGTGGTGCTCCTCTGAGCATAAAGCAGTAGGCCTGGGACTCAATACCTGGTGATGAACAGCAAGGACAAGAAATGCTCCTCTGAGTGTAAGCGGATGGTGGCAAACCTGGGACTAGATATACCCAGTGGCAGGTGGCAATAGCGACAATGGTACTCCTCTGAGTACAAGGGCAGAGTATGGAACTTGATACCCAGTGACTGGCGATAGACAAGCGAATGTGGCAATGGCAATGGCGATAGCAAATGGCAGGGGCAGGACAACCAGCAGTGGAAGGACTTCAGTCCAGAGGGGAACAGCAGCGGGCAGGCAAGCATGATGGTAGTGACTAGGGATGCACGTATAGTCTCAGCAGACAGCAGGGCGACAGTGGTCAGAGGTTCTGGACGTGACCAACGGCAGGCGGTGGCGATAGTAAGGGCAGGAGCAGTGTCAAGGTGACAGCGGCAAGGTCGGGAGATGACAGGCAGGATAGTACAACGCTCTTCAGCAGGGATGACAGCCAAGCAGATGAGGGGTGGCAGTGAGGAGGAGTCTGGAGAACTAGATAACACTAGCTCCAATGGTAAAGCTTAGTCTTTTGTTACAGATGCCGAGGGCAGCACCGAACTAGGACTAGATCAGAAGACAAGCAGGATGACGAGAGGTGCAAGGCAAGGGGAACACTAGGAGAGACTGGCACTCTCACTAGGAATGGGCCTAGAATGGCACTACCGATTGGGCAGACTAAGCTTAGGGTATTCTACAGGAATGGTCCCTACTTAT
>JBBPKI010001383.1:0-12806 GCA_038089155.1 Nevesoporus exiguus
ACTGGACTTATGTTCTTCCCTTGGGTCAACATGTCCTTGGCCTGGCTGCTGGAGGAGAAAGACCTATGCATTCCTTACGAGATCCCTCGCCATCTGGAGGAGATATCCAGGGTCAAGGAAACGTTGTGATTGCCACCAGCGCAGGAGATCTCACGTTTTTGAGCGGGTCAGGTCTTGAACGCATCGTACTGGGTCTGGAAGGGGAGTACGTGACTATGGCTGCCGGGGAAGAATACGCGGTAGTTATACATAGACCGGGTGCCACCACCATCGATGGTAAGTACTTGCATTCTATATTATAAATGGCGTACTTGATCATTTTTCACTAGGCTCACAAGGGCTGATAGCAACACTGATATCTTTCGATGACTTCGAGGTACTTCAAGCGAAACCACTGCCTATACCCAAAGGCCACGTGCTTAAATGGATTGGGATAACCATTGAAGGGGTGCGTTTTTCCATCGTCGCTTCTTTACTATTTAGCGGCGTCCTTGCAGGCTCCCGCAGTATATGACTCGGCCGGGTTCGTGCACGTCATGATCAACTTCCGACGTCCCAACCGTGCAACTTGGGCACGCCTACTGGATACAAATACCCTCGAGCGTAAGCAAGGGAAGGATGAATCGTATTGGCCAGTTGGTTTATCGCAAGATATCCTAACATGTGTCATCTTGAAGGTGCTTATATGTTTTCCATTTACGCGTCCTGCGTGGGGTCCATGATTCGTTGCAGGGTAGACAAGAATACCCAGGGTTTCCGAGGCCGCTGACGCAAGAATTGCCTGTTAAACTCCCCTTCCGGAATGTCGATCCAGCCGAATCCTCCATTGAAGAGAAGTATGTTGATCCCGTATTCTACTTGGTTCCTGCTTATTTCCTTGGAGGCTTGCTCGAGAAAGGATGCATATTAATTTGGCCCGTGACGCCTTGGGCGACAAGCTGACATCACCTGAGCTGGATAAGCGAGAAGTTGAACTGGACAAGTTAATCATTAAGCTCATTCAAGCAGCTTGTAAAGCAGATAAAGCTCCTCGTGTCCTGGAGTTGACCAGGCGTTTGCACTTCACACACTCCATAGCGGCTGCCAGCCAGCTTGCAGGGTTCTATAAACTGATTGGTCTCCAGGAGAAGATCGACGCAATCAAGCGGTGGCGTGAAGACGGACCGAGCCCGGCGGAGGAAGCGAGGGAAAGGAGGCGATGGCTTGAACAAGAGGATGTATACATGGAACGGCCGAAGCTGCTACAGAACTTCGACCCTCCTCCGAAAATTGAGAGACCAGGGTTGACGCGCTCAACAGGAGTCGTTGAGCATTCAGAATTCACGAGTTCGAATGCGCCCGTTCGATTATTCAATGCAACACATTCTCAGACCGCTACGCAATCAACTCCCCTTGACGGGAAGAGGAAACGCGATGCTGTGGAAGACTTTGCATCTAATAGTTCCGACGCGGATTCCAAGCGACGCGCAGTCCATTCCCCCGAGCGTAAGTTGGTTCTTGGGAGACTTTTGTGGACCACGATTAAACGACGTCCAGGAGACAACCCATTCGCAAAGAAGAACCCATTCACGCGAAAACCCGAGCACGTCAAGCCGATTCAGAAGAGCGAAAGTTTTTTCAACAAAGTTGAGGCTATCGAGGCCGATCACAGTAAACAGCGTCAGTTACTTGCCTGTCAGTCGATATCCAAGCTTCATGCCATTTTCACTAGGAGCTACAGGCAGGAAAGGGAAAGATAAAGAGAGGAAGGACGTATCCAGACAAACAACCCTCTTCGGCCTTCCTCCCAAGCCACCCGCCGAAAAGAATGGGAAATCGCTAAAAAAGGGAGAGGAACCAGAAATTGGAGCAGGTGACACTCAAGCCTCGATTTCAGCCCTCCCAGTTTCAGATGTCAGCATTTCAGGGGCCCCCTCTTCATCGGAAGCCCCCACCCTAGTAGAAACCCAGGAAGCCGAGAGGACTTCTACGGAAGATGCTCAACTCGCTGAAGAAGAAGGAATTCCAATAGAATGGGAGGCATCACCACCGCCATCCCCTCAGTAAATCTGATGTAGTGTCAGAAAGATCCCACCGCGACGCAACAGCTTGTCCGTAATATATCGTATCGTGCACCATAGACTTATTTGTAGTTTACCGCCGAGATCAAAGTTGATTATTTCCGCACACCGTTATGGGTGTTGTTGGCTGATGAGTGAAGCGAAGGTGATCGAGTGATCTCCCAAAAATATAGGAAAGTGAACATCAGTGCTCAGAGTCTGACAGTGCGCCATCCAAGTCATGACATGGTCTTTGCAGGTCCGCTACCTATGAGCCAGTTACTCGATATTCTGGACCAACGCGTCATGCACATTCATTCGCACTGCGTACGTAAGGCAGAATGGCGACGTCCATGCCAAGTGAGTGTTGGAGCCAAGACGAATGCGCATCCGGCGATGGACGACGTCGGGTTGGACTGGGGACCGCACCACAACACATGACACGACAAATTGGCAGTATTTGAGAATGATCTTCGGATCATCCATCATCAATGGCCGACAAGTTCCGTTCGGCCTGGGATTTGGCCACGTCTCGGACATTTTGACTGGCGAGCTAGGCAATGTGGTGGTCGCACACGAGACCGCTAGGGACCCCGGTAAAACATCGTCACAAAAATATCTTATGCGAGGCCGGATCTGTTCCGATGATTGCTGGAAGTTTTTAGCCTGCGGCGTTATGCAGGGCCTGAATGATTATAGCGCCATGTCTCCATGGCATTGACATGGAGGCCGAGGGGGCTCTGGACCCTAGCTCCAAGGTTAAAAGGTAAGGCCGCAGAAGGACGAATTATGTATATCCTTTACCCTCGGTTGTGGGCTCACTGTCCCGATGGTAGTTTTCGTCGAGAGCCCTGAGAAATCCGAGGGGATAAGCACGTCGGTCCTATGGACTCAGTTGATGCGGCGTATGGGAGAGCAGAACGTGGTCCAGCAGACAAGGAACTGGTAGGGCGCTCAGGCGTCGTTCTGCACGGCCCCTACCGACACGGATTCCCAGTTGCAGTGGGTTCAGAAACTTGGGTGTACAACACCTGAATACCTGACGGACAAGCCACGGATCTGAGCGACGCTGGCTACATATCAGCAGATGGGTGTGAGAGACGTTCTGACGATAAGAACGCTACAAGGGTGGTCCAAGTGCACGGTAAAGTGCCCCAAGCGCTGATCCAAGGATCGTGTGAGTTATCGTCGGAAAAGATGTCCTGAGCCAGCCTGTGTATCCCGTGTCTGCTCGCCGCAATATTCTCTCAGCATGCCCTTGTCCCCAACCGCTACAACCTCAAACGGACCAGAAGTGCCCTCAAAGCGACGTCGCACGAATAGCATAGTACCAATCAACAGCAACCCTCAACAGGGCATGACCCAATCACCCGCAGAGGGACTGGCAGCTCACTCTCCTCCATCCCAACCTTCCGCGCACATCCCGAAGCGTGGCGCCAGGGCCTGCACCGCTTGCAGAAAAGGGAAAAATAGATGCGAGGGCGAGGTAAGCTCTCTGGACCATCCTTTGGGTTACCGTTCCGCTATTAATCTACTGGCCCGACCTCCCGCCCGGCCCGGCACCCTTTCGGCAGGCACCCTGTCGTCGATGTCAGCTAAGTGGCACACCATGCATCTTCGAGAAGCCGGAGAAAAAGGCTGTTCAGCCTGCTCCTACTGCTAGCGTGGAGTACGTTCACATCCAAAAAACTTACACTTCTCTGACGATGGTCGGATTAGGCGCTTATCACGCCTCGAGGGCCAGTATTTGGTAACTATAAAGTGCCTCTCGTTGAAAAATCCAGTCGGGTGACTCGTGTTATAGGTCATGCAGAGTCAGATGATTGGAATGCAGTCGTCGTTGGACCGAATCCTGTCTGCAATACAAAGCCAAGGTCAATCCAGTAACCACCAGCCTGGTTACTCCATAATTACAGGGCAAGTATCTGCCCGTGATACTTCTTATCCTCCTCGTAGTCGGTATGTTGGATACATTCAGAGCCTGAGTAATATCGACTCATTCATATTCAAGGTTTCCCCCCCTCCCCGGCTTTGCTCCTCCGGTATGTTTGGCTTGCTTTTCAAAGGTTCAGCGTTGAACTGTGTTGGCAGCCACATAAGTATGGCACGTATGGGATCGTCCCAAGCACTGCACCATCGTCAGAAGACGAATCTGAGGATACCCTCCCACGCGCTTCACTCAGCGCCCCTATCGAAGCTCTCCAAGGGCTGGCCAATGCAGCTGCCGAGGCTGCAGCAGCGCCGTCTAATGTTTCTCCCATGTGAGTCATGCTTCATTTGAATGTTTCTACTTTTATCAACTGAGTTGGCTTTAGCGTGAGGAAACGACAGCGACCAGAACCAATCCCAAAGAATGCGTTCCCGCACGTCATCGAAAAGGTATGTGTCTTCACCACGCTTGCCTTGAACTTTATACAACCCTAACGCTCCAGGGGCTCGTTTCCGAAACCGAAGCCAAGGAACTTTACCACATGTGAGTTCCCTGGCCAGGCACCCTCTCGCTTATGTTGATCTTGCCATAGCTTCTTTGCTGGTTGTCATCTTTTCATCCCGCTTTTTGATCCTAATTACGATACGTTCGAGAGCCTAATGGAACGTACACCGTGGACTTTTGATTCTATTCTCGCTATTGCCTCTAAAATTCGTAGTGGCAACGCCCCCTTTAGCCCAACATTTTACAAGTGCTTGGAAGAAGCGCAAGGCATTGCTAGGTCCTCGTTGTTCGGTCCTGTGGTGAGGAAAGAAGCAGTGATGGGTGAGTAACTTGGCATTCGTGAGATCTAATAGATGACGTGGTTCTTGCAGGAATGTTGCTTCTTGCCGCCTGGAGCACCAATGGTTGGCTCCCAAGCGGCCATGCTATGCGCATGGCACTGGATCTCGGTTTACATCGGGCACTAGAGAAGCTCGCCGATGGGTCTGGAAAGCAGCGCTCCGAAGATGAAGAGCGGGATCTTGGTACGTGAGACTCATCTGCGGCGTGGGTTCAGCTAGAAAACGTCCTAGTCGTATCTGCGCGGATCTGGTTATGTCTCTATTGGTTTGATCATCAGTAAGTTTCTTCCTATGCTACTTTCCGCAACCTGATCGCTGCGCGATAGAATGAGCCTGGGCACTGGTCGACCTATTGTTTTACGAGAAGAATGCTCTATTAAGCATTGTCGCCTTCTCCTCACACACCCTATGGCGTCGCCCACAGATGTGCGCCTCATTTCACTAGTCGAGCTGATTGCCCAAAAAAGTTCGTCCTGCTTTATTGCCTTTACTCCTTGCATGACACCACCGCATAAGCTCAAATATACGAGACCCTCGCGCCGCTGAATGGAGAGGTCAACCACAACACGCTCGCCTTCATCCGCAGAGCCAACGTAGCCCTTGATAAGTGGTGGGCGGATTGCGACGAATTGCACCGTAGGTACTCTCTTCTATGCATAGAGTTCTACTCATGCGCTCCTCTAGGCCAGACCATGGATGAGGAATCTTTATTACGCAAGATCCTCGCTGGCGAGCTTCATTACGCAAAGCTTTGGCTGGTCTGTGTCGCACTGCGTGGAGTATCATGGGACAAGATGCCATTTGAGCAGCGTGAGCTCGCTTTTCAAGCTAAGGATGCCGCTTTCAACTGCTTGTCCATTTTTTTGAACTCTACCGCCTATCGGTACGTTGCACCGCTCGAATTATATCGAAATACTGAGTCGAATTTGTTACAGAGCCGCTCTCCGTTACGCTGTGCACGATAGCCTTGTTACCTTGGCTTTCTCTGGTTTATTCTTACTTAAAATGGCCAATCTTTTCCCTACAGAACTCGACTTGGCTGCGATAATGAGTCAAGTTGAACAATTAGCACAGCTACTATCCGATGTAGCAGCAGAACGGTCAGCTTTAAATGGCTGGCGGCAAACGTCTCTCTGACATGTGAGCTCCCAGTTATGCGCTCACGCTACGGATTATGCTTGCGAACCTACGCCGCAAAGTAGGCGTTCTTCCCGGACTCACTGCGCCAGTCCAAAATTTGCCTCCTCCATTATTACCCGAAGGTATGGTCGGCCCATGCGTCGACACCCACGCTGTGGGCTCACCACCGTTGACGATGGAAGAACTCGGGTTTTCCTGGCCGGGTGATCGTGGTACGTTTAACCCTTCAACAATTCCGCTGTGGATACGGGAGCAGGTCTGTGATTTCTCGGTACTGTTGGAATTGACCTCATCACCTGGCCATTTTGCGTCTTAGAGCCTCACGGATCTTGGCCTGCCAATCAACGGCTCCGACGGCATCTTCTTGGATATGCATGGCACAAATGGTTGGTCTACGGACTTTGCACCTATGCCCGAAGCCTGGTGATTATCTTCACCCTTGCTCAACTTTTGTACGAGTAGAGTTGACGACCTCTTTTCTTGTGCTATCTCGTGTCTATGTACAAAGGCAATCATGGGCGTACACCTGTGCTGTGTGATCGCTTCCTGTACTGGCGCAAGATAGTCTCTGATATCTGGACCTAGCCTTGTCTCACGAAATTCTGACGTCTCAAACTTGACCCTTTTATGATGCTGTATCGTTAACACTGGCACCGTGACATCCGCGTCCATATATAACCTCGAGATCGATGAGGTCCGTTGTTTGTACGTACCTATGTTTTGTATTTGGTGCACAACGTATCATGCTCTGGCTGATAAGTAGAATGAAAAATGTATCACCGAGTGCAATTCTGGGAACACGATAGGAACACGAGTGCGTAATAGTGAGATGGTGATGAACACCTTCACTCTTCATCTTCGTCGCTGTCTTGTTCTTGAAGGAACTGCAACTATCAGTATGACTTTGAATGTGAAGAACTTGGGGGAAACGATATCGTGCCTTGACGAGTGCCTCAGTACTCTTGAGGAAGTGTTGCCTCCCTTGGGGCTTGGATCCCTTCTGGTGCCAGTAAATGATGGCCTGGTCCGAGATACAGTCCTTGTTGTACAGTACCTGTGCACGAGATAATGAGAATTGACGGCGTGCACATGGCAGAGGATAGATGCCTTGAGGATCTGGGGGAATGACTTCATAATGCGCGTGTCCTCATAGCAGTGCATCTGAACCTGATTGATCAGTGCAACTTCGACCTTGGGCCCTTTGCAAAATGCTTCGAGGATGGGTGAAATTTTCTGTCCGGTACACGACCATCAGCCGGTGGTGAACTTCGAGTGTATAGGGCGCGTACCCCAACTTCACGTAGGACGAGACCCTCTACCTGGTCCGGCCGAGCATTCCGATCTATGGAACCCATAAGACCTTGCCAGATACATTGGATGAGCTCCGTATCAAGAAGTGGTTGTTCCTCTAGTTTGTTCTGTATTGTTGAGATGATCTGACTCGTGCAACACAATCAGTTATGCCAAACGACCAACTACCAATGTGCACATACGGTGTCTGGGGACTCTCCTTGTTCAGAAAGGCTCTTAAGCTCAGCCATAATACCTTCCTTTGCGAGGGCGCATTGCTTCTTGGTGTACCATTCTGCTACCTGGGGGAGGCCTTCCTTTCTAAAGAATTCATCAAGAATCTTGGCATCTCTGCGGTGCGGAGGGAAGAAGAGAAGGAGATCTTTGATATTTCCACGCCGGAGAGCCGCAGCAAGGTGTTCCATCGATTGATCGGCTAGGTATGCGCGAAATATGATGGTGAGGACAGCGACTGATGCGTCTGATGCATGGTCACGTGAGTCAATTGATATACGATAAGGACGAATTACGAACCATTTTTGACGAGCTGATCCTTGGTGAGACTCTGCAGACAAGCAGTGCCAGCGATGCCCTGGGAGACAAGGAGGCCAATAGTGATGGCAAGCTTGTCGCGCTGACCAGGTGGCCAGCGATTAATGTATTGAAGGAGACTGGGGAGGGTTCGCTCCTCGAGAGGTTTCTGAAGATATTTGTACCTAAGAAGAATGAGGTGTGGGTACCATTGGCTATGCGTTGCAGGCGTACCTTCTGATGAGTTTGTTGAGGACTTCGATGTATTTCTTCAGGTCCTCGACCGATGCAGGGTCCTTTGCATTGAAGATGGTGAAGGGGGATGTGGGCGCACCATCATCGATGTAGGAACCGCCGGGTTGGATGAGGCCGCCGACGAGGATGATTTCAAAGAGGGCGTCTGCATATTTCAAGAACTCGAGCGTGGATCCAGCCTGTACAAGTTTTGCAGAAAATGTGTCAAAATCGTTCTCTGGGACAGTTTCAAGATGTTTGTAGAGTTGGTCTCTGAAGACTGGAGGAGAGATGAGCGTCGATGAGTGCTGTGTACAAGGAGGACGTGCCTGATGGTTCGTGCTTTGCCTGAGCTTTTACTGCACCTTTCCTTGCTTTTATCTTTACGCCCTGTAACGAAGGCTTTGAAGCGGCAGATTGCTGAGACATGCACAGTTTTCGAGGGTATCGAAACGGGCGGACACCGAGATACAGATACCCGACCCACTCTTGGCGTCGGATCCCGGAAGATGATACCACGTACAGCCACCTTTGAATTTGCGGGCGCCCCTGGTTGCGACTTGGCGATGAAACGAGCAAGGTAAACACGATACATGCGTTCATTCTAGCCTGCGTCAAATAAGCTGCAAGCATAGTCGTACGACCGTCGTTTTTGCTCTTTTCGCGTGCACGGTACGATGTCGAATCTCTCCAACAATCTGGTACACCTATATCACGTCGCACGTGACCAGCTAATCACACCTCTTCTTCTCCATCCACGACCATCTTCCATGTCCACACCCCCGTTTTCAGATTCCCCAGACGCCCATTCAAAGTCGATCACCACCGCTGATGGTCTCGACACCTTCGGGGTACGTTTCGTGTCATCCGCAGACAAGTAGCATAATCTTATCTCCTGTATGCTGTAGACCCTCAACCAGCACTCTGTCGGAAACACTGCATTCCAGGTCGGCGTGTCCGATGACAAGGGGACACGCAGGTACATGGAAGATGCGCACTCTTTCGTCGTCGATTTTGATGGAGTCCGAGGGCAAGGATTCTTCGCCGTGTTTGACGGTCATGCGGGAAAACACGCCGCCGAGTGGTGCGGCCAACACTTTCACGAGGTAGGTACCGCACCGTACCTTAACCACACTCTAACCCCGTCATCTCTCTCAACAGTACCTTCTTGACTCCTTACGTACCTCTTCGTCCGCCACGATCCCTGATATCCTTAATGAGACATTCCACAAAGTCGACAGACGTCTATCTCGTCTCTGTGAGGAGTCCGATGGAAAAATTCATTCAGGTTGCACAGCCGTGACCGCCTTTTTGCGCATCGAGGATGCAGACGGTCAACAATCATTTCTTACTTCTCCGATCGCCAACCAACCATCCACCACGACCCCCAGCCCGGAAGATACCAAGAGTATCAGGAGCAGCTCCGAATCACCTGTCAGTGACTCGGTCGAAGAAGCATCCGGATCCGACAAAATAAGCAAAAGAAACAAAAAAGCCAAGAGTGCATCACCTACTGGTCGCTTCGCTCGTGCTTTCAGAAATCTCGGCGGCGGCGCCTCGCCTCCACTCTCACCTGGAACCGCGACGCCTGTTCCCGCCCCAGCAGATCTCTCAAGTACCACTATTGTCACACCTCCTAGATCACTCCGCCGTGTACTCTACAGCGCTAACGCAGGTGACGCGCGTGGGGTCCTTTGTCGAGCTGGAAGGGCCGTGCGCTTGACATACGATCACAAGGGTTCTGACAAACAAGAAGCGAAGCGCATCACGGATGCTGGCGGTTTTGTCATGAGCGGGCGCGTCAATGGGGTACTAGCTGTCACGAGATCTCTGGGCGATTCCTCCATGAAGGAATTTGTCGTTGGATCTCCATACACTACTGAGACCCCATTGTGCTATGATGACGAATTTCTAGTTCTGGCATGTGACGGGGTACGTTCTCTCCGACGCGCCGTTGCCTACCTAATACTGTTCAAGTTATGGGATATCACGGGCGATCAAGGGGCCATTGACTTGATACGGAACATTGAGGACGCACAAGAAGCAAGTCAAACCCTCGTTCAGCATGCATTATCAAAGCAAACGTACGACAACGTGACTGTTATGGTAATCCGCTTCAAACATGCTATTCCGCAAGCCAGTGGGTAGATCATTGGGAACCATTTATCTTACTCGGCATCGCGATACATTAATTGTAACAGTGTTAGTCTCCCCGTGGTCTGTCTATCTTACCCCTGTAAACCGTCTTGTTTGTTTGTCGTCATTGAGGATAGCAGCTAACTGCATGTTGATGTAACATGCAGTTTACCATGGCCACAGACACTAACTTTGCCACGTAGCTATGGAGATGGAACCAAAACATTTGGGGTGACCAGTCGATACTTAGTGGTGTCCTAGTACAGTCATGTACTGGCACTTGAACCACCTTATTTCCAGGGTCTGTCATTTCACTGTGGCACAAAAACAAGTAGAATCAGACACTGTATTTACTTACACTTATACTAAATAAGTTTCTACACAAATGCTGGTAGGGTTTCTGGATATGTGGTGAAACTCGAGAATTCGATGCTTATCATCTGTCTTCACTTGTCAAAACCACATTCAAATATGGTAAAGTCGACTTTTTTCCACAATCTAACCGGTTATCTCCGCTCCCGCACATCGTTGTTCCTGCCAGAATCGCTTAGCTGCATGGAGCGATGCCATTTTAGGAATATCTCATATCTAATTGAGCGATAACGGCCACAAACATGCCTCTTCTCCGGCATTGTGCTGGCAACAACAGCAACATTTTTTCAAGTGATTGAACATTGTAGAGATGAAGCTGGGAGTTCCCTTTACATGTGTCTACCATCATTTTTTTGTCAATTATCATATTCATTCTATGTAAGTGAATATCACATTACAAAACAATGCGAGACACATGTGCAGCAAGGTAATATACTGATACTCAATATCTGAAGCGAAGTTGAGTGATGAGTTGACATATTTTGTGTGGTAGCCAGCTTTGGTTCATGTGACCATCGTGGTTCAAGTGCAAGTACATGACTGTAGTTAGTCCGCTGCACCGCACGACGACTGAGTTCGTTCCTCGACAGCCGTCGCGCTCCCCTTTCTCGCACCCATATTCTATTAGTATGTCCCCCAGGTTTACATGTTAGTTTGTCCACTGACAGCTACATTCCGAATTGAATCGAAATCAACGTAATCGATGCATTGAGTAATTACAACCGTTTCCCTGTTTAGTTGATGGTAATAGAAGATCCGCTGGTGCTAACAGACGTGAGATTCTGGCCGCTCTGTTGAACGTAGATGATGGTGGCACAAGAGGGGATGTAGGTGGGCCACCATCCCCTTTAAGGCCTTCGACGATCCACTCAGCGTTCTGCTCGCAAAGAGCAGAAGTGAGTGACTGGCTGACGGTCTGGCCGGTGGCCAGGTTCACGATGACCACCGTGCCAGAATCGCAGAGGAAGCAGCGATAGTGGTCTTGATAACGTTAAGAGCGCTGACGCTGATGCCGGAGAAATCATAGACGTTGTCAGGGTACCATTCGTACCAAGCTGTTTGACGGACAGGGAGTGAAAATCTACCAAACTGGTGGGCCCAACGGAACTTACCGTCGTACGAGATTTCCCCCCCCTCGAGACCGTGAAATCAACACCGGCCTGGAGGACGGCGTTCCCGCGGGCGTCACCGTTGATGCCAATTCAAGCAGAGGCAGCACCGCTACTGCCGGGGGGGTGGGGAGAGTAAAAGTACCAGTGACGGTGGTGAAAGTTCCCTGTTGGAAAAGGGATAAGGCTGTGGACGATCACAGGCCAAGCACAAAATATGGACGTCACTCCCATCCGAGACAGTACCAGCTCAATTGGAGCTGTACTCTACGTTAGAGATAGAGCCAGCAGGCGCCTCGACGCGGTTCGTTGGCTGCGACTAATGGTTTTCCCGGTGGCGGGCGGGACGTGCCTCCAATCCAGAAGAAGGAGCGACCAAGGCCACTGAGGCGAGCAGAAGGTTGCTTAGGAGGATACAATTAGATACCATGATGGGGTTAGGACTTTAGATCGTTGATTCAGCGGAAGCCTTGGGTTTGGAGAGGGGACCTTTATGCGTTTAACATACATCCTGACGTCCCCATGAAGCTGAGGTAGGCGTGCTCTCAACGGAAACGGTTCCCGGAGTATAGACCAATTGAGACTTTGGCCCTTGCGCTGCTGTGGCCGATAAAGCATGCTGGCGACAACTATTATGTGCCGTTATCTTCGCTTGAGAATGATATTCAGGTGTTGGTGGGAAAGGCGGGGTCGTGCACCTGAAAAAAAAATTACCGGCAATGAGAAAGTGATAGAAAGTGACCAATCGCGAACAAGAGACGCGTGATACCTGGAGAACCGGCTTGAAAGGGGGGTTAGCCCACATTGGATGTAAAAGACCTTACCACGTACTTTCCCTGTGCGTGGAGCGTGGGGTGGAATGCAGCACGCGACCAAGCGAGCACACTGCTCCGACCATATACCAGCATCGCAAAGTTGCAGCTCAGCACATGTGAAGATATTGGCGGGCCGGTACGTCTGGATTCTGCGAGTAGCACCGTACGCAACGCCCGATTACATTGGCTCTCGAGGTGACCACTTCACCCACGTGAGCGGCAAGGAGGGCTACTGAACTTGTCAGGTTGACATGATTGCCAACTGATGCAGCAAGGAAAGGGATTGACGTGATCTACGCATTAAGCAAGGCGGATGGAAGTACTGAGCCTAAGGGCCAAGTTACGCCAAGGTGACGCTTGACCGT
>JBBPKI010001384.1:0-12805 GCA_038089155.1 Nevesoporus exiguus
CTGGAATGGGCTGTTCTGGTGTCTGGAACGAGATACTGCTTGAAACCCAGTCAATTGACGGATTGTAGCGGGCAAGCCAGTTGTGTCCCAGGACAATGGAGCAGGATCCATCTAGTGGAGTGACATAAAATGTCATTGGAGTGATATCACTGGTTTTGAAATGAACAGAGAGGTCGACAGCTTGGGAAAGGATAGAATTGGAGGTTCTGTCGAACAACTGGAGTTGTATCGGAGGAACAGAGTAGGTTGAAAGTGCATGTTTATTCACGAAAGCGGAGTCGATGAAGCAATCGGAGGATCTGGAATTCAACAACGCGGGAAATGCAGAAATGTTGTAGGAGATTAGAGAGACGGATGGCATAAGGGATCTGGGGTCTAAAAGAGTGGACGCATTGAGTTGGATCTCCAAGGGTGCATGGGAAGAGTCAACACAACCTCCTGTCCATGCGGAGTCACGGAGGCTGCTGCTTATTTTTTCGCCTTGGAGGCATCCAGTTTAGCTTCCGGAGGTGTGGTCTTCACTGCTTGAGCCTTAGCTGCGCAGGACGTGGACTTGGGACAGTCCATGGCTACATGTCCAGCTAGACCACAGAACATACAGAGGTTGTTGTCGAATCGTTGCTTGCATTCCTCGGCTGTAAGCTTACCATCTTTTCCGAGCTTGGACAACAAGTCCAGCTTCAGAGGTCCAGAGGCTTTAGAAGAGCCTGAGGAATTGGCAGACTTGCCTTTTGATTCCTTAGAACCGGAGGTGCTAGTGGAGTTGGAGGATGGAGCGGTGGGCTTGTCGGATGCTTTGGCAGGGCTAGCAGAAGACTTCGCCTGACGGCTAATCTCTGACTTGTGCTCCCAATAGTGAGCGTCGATAGCCTGAGCGAGTTGGCGGAGTTCAACAAGGGTAGGGGGTTTGCCAACATGCGAGATTTCGTCCTTGATACAGTCCAGAAGTCCATTATAGAAATGGTGCCAGAGGGCACCTTCTCCATAACTCCAGACTTGAGATGCGATCTGATTAAATTCAACAACATACTTGTTAATCTTTTGACCGTCCTTCATTGTCAAATGGTTGAGCTGATGCTCTGTGTCTCTGATGGGGTCATGTGGTCCGAAATTGGTCTGGAGCTCCAGGACAAACTCCTTAAAGTTGTCCATCCAAATGGGCTGGAGATCCGCATCTTCCATCTGGAGGAGGTCCGGTTCGAACCACTCCAACGCCATACCCTTGAGGTAAGACTGGCTGAAGGTGACTTCAGCGTGGTCAGTGGTGAAGGCTTTAGGACGATCTTGGAAGTTCAACTCACATTGAACCAGGAAAATCTGGAGTTTTTGGGGGTCAGTCCTGTCAAACTGGTCTGGTTCCCAGACTTTGGTCTGTTGCAAGGACTCGGGTTTGTGACGAAAGAAGCGAGTGAGGCCACGAATGGCACTGGCAAGCTTGCCAAGCGTATCGCATGGAATAGATTCGTTATCCATGGAAGGATCGAAATCATCCTTGGGGAGGTTGGAGTCACTACCAGAGGGATCGGGATCACCTCCGGAGTTGCCCAGAGTGCCGGAGTGGATGCTCAGGTTCACCGGAGTGTGGAGCGATGCCAAATTCGACTGAGGGGCTTCTTCGTCAAGGGGTTGGTCATCAACAGATAGCTCTTCGATGCGAGCTCCTGGAGTGGGAGAGTGTGGGGGCGCTGGCACCTGGGACACCGAGCCTGGTGTGCGTCTAGCAGAGAAGCTATGAAATTGGTCGACAAGGTCAGGGCCTCGGCGACTACTGCTAAAAGGGCGTAGAACGTCAGGCACATTTGCGAGTGCATGAGAACAGGAACAGGTAACTCTAGTTGCCATATCGGCGAGGACTTTTGCAAATTGGGAGTTCGAATCTACTGTTAAACACTGGGGACGAACTCTGGACTAACCCCGGACTTTGGAGTTAGGGTAGTCGAACAGGACTTGGCTTCATCTTATGTGGTGCGCCTTTGCAGAAAGTCCAGTGTCCTGAATTTGTGGAGGGTCAGAGATTGGAGGAGAGTCTCGGACTCAAGAAGATCGTCAGATCAAGACGAGGATGGGACAAGGTTAAGTCGAGGTTAAGTTGAGATTTGAACTGAGGCATCTACTGACAGAAGTAGAGACTTTATATACTAAGAGAGATGAGATCAGGTAAGTCTTCAATGTGCGCAGGCACAGAGGTAACCATGTAAGTGAAACAGAAGTCAAGATAAGACATTGAGATAGAATGGGAAAAGAGGTGTCAAGATGAAATGGAAACGGAGATGTCATAGTGGAACATACGGAGAGATGTCAAGGTAGAACATAATAGAAAAGGTCCAAAGTCAAGGTCTATGATATTGAACAAGAATGAACCGGAGGATCAACGGAGTTGATCCGGAGTTGAGTACATGTGTGCAACCAGAGGAACTAGGCTGGAGTAGGTCCAGAGTGACCGGAGTTGGACGGGATATGACAGACAGCTCCTGCAGAGTTCTTTGTTCCATCTACGTTGAAGACGGGAATTTCTTGTTCCATCTTTTGTAGTGGAAGCTTTACTTCTTCAGCCCATTTCTTATCTATAAAGATTCCATTTGCACCACTATCCAAAAGGGCCTTGCACCAATGTTTCTTGTGCTTGGTAGTGGGATGTGCTATCAAGATATCCATGAGGATCTTGTACTGCACCTTGGTGTTCCTTAGGAGGATTCGTTCTGAGAAACTATCCTCATAAATATTTTTTTGTTTTTCTTTGACTGAATTAAGCCTGCATTCCTGTGCAGCAAGCTCCTTGGAAGATCCTTCAGCGCTAAGTGCTATATCATGGTTGCTTTGTGGAGACCCGGTCTCGGTAGTGGGTAAATGTATGTGATAAATAGGACTAGCTGGTTCTGATTCAGAAGAGTAACATATAGATGAAGAATCAGAATCGTTTTTGAAGTCTTGTCCATATTGTACATATGGTGAGAGAGAGGAGAAACTGTTTTTTGTATTTAGTAATGGCTTCTGAGGTCCCAGATCCCTCAGTTGCTGTATCCTCTTCCTGCCTTCTTCATCTCTGTGTCATGAAGGTCAAAGAAATATGCCTTCATTTGTTCGAAGTCCATCCCTTTTATGGCCTTCACTTCCTTGGGTTCCTCTTCTTTCTTTTCTTCCTCCTTCTTTGTCATCTCCCTTATCTGTGGCCTTCGTTGAGGTCCTTGTGCCCTCTTTTGGCAATTGAATTTATGCCCTCCACCGAGGAACTTGCATTCGGGGCACTCCTTTTTCAGGTTTGGGCAATCTCTTGCTATATGTCTGTCTTTGTCACAATTGTAGCACTTGGAGTTGCGTTGTTGTGGCACTCCAATGTCCATGGGTTGCCCTCTTCTGCCATAAGTATGGGCCTGTCCTTCTTATACATGGCTGTTTTGAGAAGGTCTCTGTGTGACTTTCTCTGTCTTCCTTAGTTTGAAGGATTCTAATCTTGCTCCAACTTCCTTCACCTTTTCCACATAGTCTTGGATACAGGTTTTCCTGTCTTCATTCTCATATATTTTTCTTGCTAGATTCTCTCCCAGAGCTTTTTCAAAGAGTCTTACCCCTTGGGGGTCTACTTGTGCAGGGATTCCTCCAGTGTCGTAATAAAAGCCTAACCATCGTGTGGTGAATGATTGGGCTGATTCTCCTTCCATTTGTTAGCACCATTCTAACTTATTCCTTGCTTTGTCTTCTTCATTTATTGACTTGAAGTGAGAGATAAGTAATTCTCCTAGTGTCTTCTGCATGGGCCAATTGTCTGTCTTCATAAAGTGTTGGAGCTGTTGTCTAGCCCACTGCGCTGCTCTGAATTTATCCTTTTCTCCCATCTTCACTCCAATCCTTGTTAAGGTGGCTATGGTGACTTGTTCGTCTGTTACGAACGATTCTGGATTTTCTTTTATGTACAAAGCCATGCTCATTTGCCATGATTCAAAAAGGTCCTTATTCCCATCAAACTTCCCTGGATTTGGTACCATTTCTACCTTCTTTGATACCTTTACTTCTGTGTTCTCTGCCCTTCTTTTGCCTTTATCCTTTTTGAGCTCAGCAAGCTCTTCTTGTAGAGCAAGCAGCTGATCTGCTAGCATTTTGACATACTCCACAGACATTTCTATTTCTGTCATGGGAGCAGGTGCAGGTGGTGATTGGGAGATCCTGTCTGGGGAGGACAGCTGGTCTCCTAAGGGGTTCTCGGATGAGTCGTTGGTTTCTGAGTCAACAAAGGGGAGTGGATTTCTGTATGGGTGCCGTGACATGGTGGTTTTCTTCTGGAACTGGGGTTACTTCTGGTTCAGGAGTGGGGGAGAGAGAGGGTGTGTGAAGGTTTTGTAAGGCTAACAATCCTTCTCTTAATTCTTCGAGGAGACCTATTTCCTCTTGTTGTCATGGTCAAGGGTCCTCATAGAGTTGGACTGAAATTACTTGTCCCCTGAAGTGGGCTGCTTCTTCAGGAGTGACTTGAAAATATAGGAGTAAGTCTTCGTCGAAGTCTAGATTGTTTCGGATGCAATCTAGAAGATAGGGGTGGAGATCTTGTCATTCAAAGCTACTTCGGCATGGAAGAGGATCTGGTACTCCATATCATGGGTTTGGTGGCTGATAATGAAGCCAACCATCATAATCTTCCCTTGCTGGGAATGGAGAGTATTCCGAATCTGATTCTCCTTCTTCTTTGGGAGTGGGAGTTCGCAGGGCGTAGTAGTGATGTCCCCCTTGTGCGTCATAGTACTCATCATTGGAGTCAAAGGATGCTTGTCAGTGATATTCGTAGTTTTCACTGACTTGGATTTCCTTGGAGAGGCGAACCTCGATCTCCTCAGATTTGGTGGGATCTCTTGGGAACATTCATATAGAAAGGGAAAGAAGTGTGGACCTTTGTCAACACCAACTTCTACTCTATCAGGTCAATAGCCACCTGACTAGAGCCTTCGAAATTCGTATGTAATTCGGGTTGTCGGGCACAAGACTGCTCTTTTGATGATAACCGAATGCGTAAAGACTATTCTTAGAATAAAGGTGCCTCACGAGGACACAAGCTGAAGCTCCTTCAAATGTGAAATGTGCAAGGGCAGTGTTTAAACCAATTAAGTGCTCTCGAGCACACCCTTTGACAACCAGCCTAAAGCTCAGTCGACCTTCACCAGCTTACAGCTGGGGTATACATAAAAGGAAAAGAGTGCAAGTGTGTGTGAAGGGTAAAGGTGGTAGATAACAAGAGAATTCCCTTTGCCCCTAGGGTCCAGGGTTGTTGTGAATGACGGTGAGTGAGATGAGTAGTAGTGGTGAGGAAAGCGTTGTAGTCAAGTCCTAATGTTGGCAATCTCTACCACTTAAGGCTTTGGTCACCACTAGTAACTTGCTATAGAGGTCAAGAGGATGATAGAGGGGAATCAACCAGGACTTGACTGAAGTCCAGTTGTTGTTTGGATTCAGATTATATAGTACAAAGTACTTTAGGGCAAGTGTGGAAATACTTAGTAAGTAACTATGTCATTTGTGGAGTGGGAAAGAGATAAGAGTCTAGGCTGTCGGTAATTAAGGAAGTGTGTAGATAAGGGAAGTCTAGAATGAGTGTGACTAAAATGAAAGTGTTTGACCTAGACTTGGTCAGGTGACATGTCCCATGATCACGTGATAGTGGTCATGTGACTTGATAAGATAAGATAAGGAGAAATTGTAACACTAAACAAATAAAATTTCCCTTAGAAAAGCTAGAAAGGGAAATATCAGTTTTTATGTTGATGGAACAAAGAACTCTGCAGGAAGTGTAACACACAAAGTGGAAATAATCCTCAATTATCAAGGACACTGAGAGAGGCTAATTGCAGAAGTAACCAATCTTGGAAAGAACAACATAATCCTAGGCTACACATGGTGGGTGAAACATAACCCAATCATAGACTGGACCTCAGGGGAAGTGAGGATGGCAAGATGTCCCAGATCCTGCTATATGCTTTCAGATAGAGGAACACATTTAACAACAGAAGAAGAAGAGCTAAAGCATACCTCAACCATGCATAAGTTCATTAAAAACTTTGAGAAAGCAAAACTGAAGGAACCCACATTAGAAGAGATGGTTCTGAAAGAATATTATCACTTTCTCAAAGTCTTCAGTAAAAAGGAATCAGAATGACTTTCATTACAAAAACCCTGGAATCATGAAATAAAGCTGAAGCCTGGCTTTCAACCAAAAAAGGCAAAAATATTCCCAATGAGTAAAGACAAAATAGAGGAGCTAAAGTCCTTCATGGATGAACAAATAAAGAAAGGCTACATCTGTCCATCATGGTCTCCTTAAACATCACCAGTATTCTTTATACCAAAGAAAGATAGGAAGAAGAGACTGTTCCAAGATTACTGTTACCTCAATGAGTCGACAGTTAAAAATAACTACCCCTTACCACTTATAAGTCAATTAGTGGATAAGCTCCAAGGGGCAAAGCTCTTTATGAAATTAGACCTTCAATGGGGCTATAATCATATCAGAATCAAAGAGGGGGACAAATGGAAGGCTGCATTTGTCTCACACACTGGATCCTATGAACCTCTAGTAATGTTCTTTGGACAGTGCAATGCACTGGCAATGTTTCAGCAAATGATGAATGAAATCTTTGCTGACATGGAAGGAGTCATCATTGTTTACATAGATGATAAGGTCAAATTCCTCAGAATGGTAGTTAACACCAAAGGAATTAAAATGGAAAAAGGAAAGGTAGAAGCCATTCTTGAATGGCTGATACCCAAGAATGTCAAAGGAGTCCAAAGCTTCCTCAGACTCACCAATTACTACCAAAGGTTCATTCAAGACTTCTCGAAAGTCTCTTGTCCCTTGAATGACCTTACAAAGAAGGACCAATCTTGGCAGTGGGGGCCCATCAAACAAGAGGCCTTTGACACCCTGAAGCACTGCTTCACCATGGCACCCATTCTCACCTATCCTGACAATAACAGCAAGTTTAGGCTCAAAACCAATGCCTCCAACTTCGCAACCAGCACAGTCCTCTCAATAAAACAGGACGACAAGTGGCATCCAGTTGCCTTTTCCTCTGCCTCAATGACCCCTGAGCAGAGAAACTACCCAATTGCAGACAAGAAAATGCTCACAATTATCCTCACATTAGAACAATGGTGACATTACCTTGAGAGGGCAGAAGAATGTGAGATTTGGACAGATTATGCCAATCTCAAATACTTTATGACTAAACAAGACCTGAACTGAAGACAAGCTAGATGGTCACAATGGCTATCAAGATTCAACTATATCCTAGTCAATAAGCCTTGTTCACAAATGGGCAAAGCTGATGCTTTCTCTCAACAAGAGGATCATGCACAAGGAATTGATGAGGATAATAAAGGTTTACAAATAATCCCTGAAAACAGAGTAAGGGTACAAACAAGACAAGGCTTCTCAATCAAAGGAGAAGAAAGAAAACTCCTCGAAAGAATCATAGAAGCACAAGAGCAGTGGAAGGGTAAAGACACAGAAAAACCCAACCTGCTATCTAAAGATAGAATCCTTTATCTTGATGAAAGGATTTTCATTTGTCCAAAAGACACCTTACACCAAGATATAATCACACTTTACCATGATTCTCCAATCACCAGACATGGCAGTGCTGAGAAAACCTGGCAAATAATAGAATAATATTTCCAATGGAATGGCCTTCAAGCCCAAGTCAAGGAGTATTGTTCAAGGTGTGACAGATGTGCACACATGAAGCCAGAAAACAAAGCACCCAAGGGAAAATTAATCCCTAACCTGATCCCAGAAGGTCCCTGGAAAGACATTTCAGTGGACTTCATAACTGATCTTCCCCTTTCCAATACCTACAACTCTGTACTAGTTGTAGTAGACCAATTCTCCAAAGAGGTGGAATTTATATCCACCAACAAGACCATTATGGCTTTAGGTACAGCTAAGCTATATAGAGACCATGTTTGGAAGCACCATGGTCTACCCAGGTCCATCATTTCTAATTGAGGACCACAATTTGCTTCTCAAGTGATGAAGGATCTTGGTAAAATGCTGAAAATAGACCTTAAGATGTCTACAGCCTTCCACCCTCAGACAGATGGACAGACAGAAAGGGTCAACTGAGACCTTCAACAATATCTCAGACTATTTACAGCTGAGAAACAAGAAAAATGGGCAGAATGGCTACCACTGGCTCAATTCTTGTACAATAATCGCCAGCATTCCACTACTAAAAAGACACTGTTTGAAGTCACAAAAACTTACAAACCAAGAATGGAGGTTGAACCCCTTATTACCAAGAATGAGACTTCCTTGGCATTTGCACATGATTTCTCCAATATGCTTGAGCAAGCTAGAGAATCCCTTGAAAAAGCTCAACAATCAATGAAGCAGCAAGCTGACAAGCACTGCACTAAGGTTCCTGATATGAAAGTTGGAGACATGGTCTGGCTTTCAACAGAGAACATCAAGTTAAATCAGGCCTCTAAGAAACTCACCAAAAGGTAAATTGGCTCATATAAAATCATAGCATTCACAGGCCCAAATGCTGTCACTCTCAAATTACCATCCACCTTGCGAATTCACCAAACTGTAAACATTTCAAAAGTTAAACCCTATAAGGAACACCTTGAAAATCAACCTGTAGTAGCCCCAGGACCTGTTGTGGGCACACAAGAATTACTGGAGTTTGAAGTCAATTACATTGTCAATTCTCAGCTTAAAGGACAATCTCTGGAATTCTTAGTACACTAGAAGGGCTATGATGAGGAAGACCACACATGGGAACCTTAGAGCCACCTCTCAAACACCAAAGAGGTGATCAAAGACTTTTATTTATTAAACCCATCAGCACCTTGGAAGTTGAGGATGCTTCAAACAGACTTCAACAATTTATTTTCTTCTTACCAAAACATCACAGAATCCTCCCAGATTCCCTTCAATCACCTGGAATATGATTCATAGAAGGGGGGTAATGTTACAATTTCATCTTATCTTATCTTATCAAGTCACATGATCAGTTACACATGATCGTGGGATAGTTCACATGACCAAGTCTAGATCAATCCCTTTCACTTTCATCACACTCACTTCTTTCATTTCTGCTTGTTCTAGACTCTTATCTATAACTCACTTCTTTAATTACAATTGGTCTAGGCTATGACATCATCAATGATGAAGTACATTAGTCAGTAGTCACACACCTGCCCTAAACCATGTAAGTAGTATAAGAACTGAATGTCACCAACAACTGGACTTCAGTCAAGTCCTGGTTGATCCTCCCTGGACAATCTTGTGTCTCTATAGCAAGTACTAGTTAGTGGTGATTGAAGCCTTCACAGGTCTAGGTTGCCAACACAGAGACTCTACTGCATGTGCTATTCATCTCTTGTGTGTGTGTGGACATGGGCTGACACATTCCACAACAGGGCTTGCCTGTGCTGGTCATAGGTGCCATGGTGGAAAATGCATCCCTCTTCATGTCATATAGCCAACTACAGCATGCCATGTGCTGGTTCACTAGGCATCCAGCTTTGCAGGATCTTAGATTACCCCAGCTCACCATGGCCAGTGCTGGCATGGATGCAGTCACAAGCTGTTATGATTTCTTCCCTTATCTTATCTTATCAAATCACATGATCAAGTCCAGATCATTCCCTTTCACTTTTGTTATACTCACTTTCTTAATTACCACTCATTCTGGGACAGTACCTAACATGCTTCTTTAATTACCAATTGGTCTAGGTCTATGACATCATACATGATGTAGTAGATTAGCAAGTAGTCACACACTTGCCCTAAACTATGTAAGTAGTATAAGAAGTCAATCTTGTTGATGACCAGACTTCAGTCAAGTCCTGGTTGATTTCCCTAAATTATCCTCTTGATTTTATAGCAAGTCTCTAGTAGTGATTGAAGCTGTAATAGGTTTAGGTTGCCAACATTAGGACTTGACTACCACTCTTCCCTCACCACTACTACTCTCTACCTCACCATCATTTGCAACAACCCTGAACCCTAGGGGCAAAGGGACTACCTTAGCACTTCACACTTCACATGCACTTGCACTCTTCTTCTCTTTTATATATACCACAGCTATATGCTGGTGAAGGTCAGTTGTGCATTAGGGCACCATCAAGGGGTGGACTTGAGAGCTCTTAATTGGTTTAAACACCACCTCCATACATTTTATTTTTAAAGGAGCCTAGGCTTGCATTCATGTGAGGTGCATTCATTCTAGAAATAGTTTTACACATCTAGTTGATGTTGCAAGAGCAGTCTTGTGCCTGGCATCACTAGATTATATACACATTTTCAAAGACTCTAGTTGGGAAGGTTGTTGACCTGATAGAGTAGAAGCTGGTGTTGACCAAGGTCCATGCTTCTTTATATACTTTTGGATGTTTCCCATCTGCCTCACCAAGTCTGAGAAAGTTGAGGTTTGCCTCCCCTCAAAAGAAACTCAAGTCAGAAACAACTACAAATATTGATGAGAGTTTTCATTTGATCCAAACAACAGTTACATTGCCGAGGACAGACAATACTGATTCTTTGATGGAGATCTAGCACAAAGACCTGCCACCCCTGAAGGCAGTTTCCCAGAAGAAGATGAAGATTCTGAAGCCTCTCCATATCTGGCATCAGAAGACAAAAATGGCTGGATTCATTACTGAGTAAGGAGCCGACAATACTGAAACCCTATACCACAATCCCTAGTCAACATCTTTGAAGACCTTGATTTCCTCCCCTACCTCCTAGATCAAATCAGAAAAGGAGAACCATTCCACAAGAACCTTCTATGCATCCATGAAATTCCTGCTGATTAAGCCATGGCTTTTAGAAGGAGAGTTCTAGAAGTCCAATTGTATGAAGATCCACAACCCAGACTAGGAAGGGTCTTAAACATTCTTGAAGAAGTATGTGAAGGACTAGACCTCCTTCAGAATCAACATACACCTTTATTAAGCCCTACTCTAGAGCCAGTACCAGCTCCACAAGAACCCCAACACATCCTACTGTGATCTGCTCCTGTTTGTAGACTCAGAGACAGATGAATGCTCTGATGATCCAATCATAGACCAGCCCTCACCCCCTGACCAGATCTCCCTGTCTCTGCCTATACAAGAAGCCATGGCCTCTGCTGAAATGGTATGGATGCTTTCAGATCAGCTCCAGGACCTTCAAAAAGAGCTAGCTGAGCTAAAGAGAAGAACCAGGAGGACTACCCCTGACAATGTAGAAGTGAAAGTCTCCAAAAAGGTAGAAATGGTCCCAGATCCAGGCAAATACAATAGGAGTAAAGATGCGTTTGATAGTTGGTCCATGAAATTAGCACTATATATAAAAGGAAATCCAGAATCTTTTATCACAGATGAACAAAAGGCAATTGTAGCCCTAACAAGAATTGACCAAAAGGTAGGAGAAAAAGATAAAAACAAAGCTGGCCAGTGGGTCAGACAACAACTAAAACACTTTATGACTACAGACAATTGGCCCTCAGAGGAAACAATTGGAAAACTCCTCATAGCCTAATTCAAGTTGGTCAACAAGGAAGATGAAGCAAAAATCAAGCTTGAATGGTGTTGACAGATGCCAGGAGAGTCTATGCAAGCCTTTGCCATGTGATGGTTGGGCTATTACTATGAAACTGGAGGAGACCCCTCCAAAGCTGACCCTCAAGAAGTAAGACTCCTTGAAAAGGCCTTTGAGGAGAACCTGGCACAACAACTCTACTACTCAGGAGAAAGGGAAAGTTGCATACAAGACTACAGTGACTCCCAAAACTGCTACAATGTTTGACTATTTTGCAGTACTGGAAGTGTAGTAAGTGCAAGCGTGGGAGTATTGCTTAGCTTTGGTTAGGTTAAAGGTAAGGGACACCTCTGGCTATCTGCTGATCAAGAAATTACATAATTCGGTTCAGGGGTTGCTGAGATATGTATATTCCAAAATGACAATACCATTGCAGCAGTTTTGTCACTTTTGATATGAAATATGTGATTGTTGTTAATCAAGAGATATGTGTCAATATTTGGCAATACAAACAAAGGTACACATATAAGTGTTTCATTTGAGTTTGAAAAAGTTCACATGCCTCTTTATTTTCATCAACTATCATCATGTGATCCCTCTCTACCACTCAGAAGAACACCATTCTTACTATGCTTGATTCTGGCCACTCCATTTGTGCCATTGAATCTGCTACTGGTATTCATAACTCTACCATTGCTAGACTTCACTCCAAGGAGTATTCTGAGCTCCAAAAGTCTACTGGAGGTCATTCAAGCAAGCTTTCTCCAACCAATACCCATCATGCTATCCATCTTATCACCACTTGCAAAGCTGAAAATGCTGTTCAAGTCACCAAAACCTTGTCCAATATCATCAACAAGCCTCTGCATCCCGATATGGTTTGTTGCCAGCTGAAGCAGGCTGGTATGAAAGCTGTAGTCAAGTCCAAACACCCTCTTCTTTTTACCAAACATTACAAGGTATGTTTAGACTTTGCCTATGCTCATAGAGATTGGACTATGGAGGACTGGAAGAAGGTAGTATGGTCAGATGAGATCAAAATTGATTGCCTAGGGTCAGATGGGTGCAAATGGACTTGGAAAAAGTCAGGAGAAGGGCTTAGTGACAGGCTAGTCCAAGGAACTGTCAAGTTTGGAGGAGGATCTCTGATGATGTGGGGCTGTATAACCTGGTATGGAGTTGGATTTGCTGCCAAGATTGATGGCAGGATGGATGGGGACCTATACCTTCAAATTTTGAAGGATGAACTCCAGAATTCCTTGGAGTACTATGGTCTTGATCCTCCTAGCATCA
>JBBPKI010001385.1:0-12800 GCA_038089155.1 Nevesoporus exiguus
GACGGAAAATCGCACTTGAGATGTGCTCGAATAGAATCTCAAACCACTGACAAGCAGTGTTTTCATCAGGAGGTGGTGTGTTCTCTAAGCGCGAAAGGAGTACTGGGGTAGGTGGATGTTGTTGTATGCCCAACTTGCTTGTGCGTGCATTTCGATAGTCGTCCTGGATAACGGAGAAACCAAGAGCCTTCCACTGTTTTCCGCAGAATACCTGGAAGGAACGATAAGTAATAGTAAGATGAGAAAGAAGTAGAACTTCATTACATCTCCAGGCTTTCCGAGATGATTACTGCCATTGTTCTCAGCGGGTATGAACGCGACATGTTCGAATTTGGATGGGTCATAATTGGAGTATTCTGAATCAAGGTTGGCACACAAGTACCCGAAAGCAGTGGCCCTGACCGCTGCGTCTTCCGAGGAACATAGGGTCACTATCATCCCTAGAGGCGGGTGACGACGCAGACCCAGGTGAAATAATAGCTTGGCTATACAAATAGTTAATGGTATTCGCAGGAATCAACGTCAATAACAGATTATCCACCTTCGTCTGAGTTATCCAACCAGTTGGACTTGTCATCCCAACGGATCACGGGCAGTCCAAGTTGCCGAAAGACTGCCGTCGGTGCGTAAAGGTCGCGGGCACAGTAACGAACGGTGTCGTTCGTGATGCCGTCCCTGGCGAAGATAGCAGAAGATGCCAGCTCGGTGACTTCGTCTGCAGTCAAGAACCTTCTCACTGGGACGAGGTACCTGATGAGTCCGATGATATTCCAATTTCCTGACTCTGTCATTCTAAGGGCCGTTAATGCACGACCAAAATGAAGACGTCATGAAAACCTACCGGTTCAATAGAAGTTGTGGATCAATATGTTTTCGAACCCCAATGGCCACAAGAAGCGTCTCAATCTCCTCGGTCATCTTCATTCCACTCGGAAACTCGACAATGGGGAGTTCAAGGTTACGAAAAAGCCCAGTGCTTGTTCCGGGGAGGTATGCCCCTGCGGGAGGGAGCTGGCCGTGGGAAGTTGGAATACACTTCTTGTTTTTCAATAGCTCCTTCACAGAACTGCGAATGTTGCTCGAGGTAGTATGTGAGAGCACGCCCAAGACGCGCGCTGCCCAACTGGGTGACCTCGTAAAGTCGTAAGCGGGATTGATACCAGGCTGCGAAATGTGTTGCAGCCAGCTGACAGCAGTGAACTCTTGCCAACCGAAACTACTGAGCTCCGCAAACGTAAATTGCTCGGCGACATCTTGCGGTAAGAGCGAAGAGGGAAGCGGACTGTCTTGTGGAATATGGCGTCCAAGGGTCCGAGAATCCACAAAGTACCGTACTGACGACAGTTGAAGTGTACTTCCGTCGATGTGGCGGAAGACAGTTGCGTCCAGCAACAGACGCATGTTTCCGTCTAAATTATTCTGTTTCATACCTATCCACCATCGAAGGCATGAAACTAAATTCTTCTTGTTGAGCTGATGGCGATGGAGATCATCCAGGACATCCGAAAAGGTGATGGTAGATATCATTCCTCGGTCTTGCAGCATCTTGACGGTGCGTGGACATTCGTGAAGGACAGACTGTGGGAGCATAGGTACCCCCTTGAGGAATTCTGTGAAGACAGGATCATATTGTTTGATAGCCGACGCCTCACATACGCCAGTGGTTGAAAGCATCCTTAGAGGCGTAGTGGAACATCCATAGAATGCGGATTCCAGCAATCGCCCAACCTCCAATGATGGTGTTGAATGATGGAATGCGAAAAACTTGAGCGAATGGAGGAACCGATCTTGGGACCGATTTTGTAACTCCCGCGGTGGCCAAGAATTAGGAGTATCTTCGGCTGCATTTGCCCATGCAGTATGAATATTGGAAAGTTCCAAGTCATAGGCGGCACGGGACAAGAAACCCCCGACATATAACAATTCTTTGTTCCATACTGGAACGCGAGCCACCGTAAATGAAGTTCGACGTGTTGATAGAGGGAAAATGCTCACTAGCTATGTTCTTGTCCCTGAAGTATCGTGAGTATCACGGAGCATCAAAGTAGAGACAACTTACACGAAATCTATGGATTCACGCTCGACGGTGGGGATGAAGTGTGAAGCCATATGGCCTCCGATACCTGTAGTTTGTCCAGTAGCATGACCCTTAAACAAGGCTCAGCGGAGACCGAGAATAGGGAGCCATACGAACAATGAAGACCCGTGTATGAATGGACCTTGCAGCACCTCAGCAGAAGAGACCGAAATCGACAGCGTGATTACTAACCCATTCAAATCAGCGCGGAGTCCTTGGAATATACTTCCACATTCCACCGGCTGCTTCTTGTCATCAATCAGACTCTGGTCGTAATCCTCTTTCCCGGTCTTCGTACATAAAATGTTAAGTCTTCATGACCTAGTCCCTTAAAGGACTCACGTAAATCAAATGATATTTGAGCCGTGCAGGGGGTCTCTTCTTCGTAGATCGAAGGATTTCCGAAAAGAGTTTCTCATCCACTTTAACGCCTACTTCTGCAGTGAAAACAGTAAGAGTCACATTCATCTTATGTAGCTCTGTCGGATGCTCGAGGGGCGGTGATGTGGGATGTTCGGGCCGATGTGTCGATTGAGATGCAAGGGAAGAAACGACGGAGAAAAAGCTGCCCTTAGGCTTTTGCGGCTCCGGGCGCTCTACAGATGAATATTTCTCCACCCCAGCCGCCATTACGGCGCGCATAACCGTTGCTTCAATCCCGACAACTAAGCAGAGTTTATCGTCAGTACACACCTCACGGTATGTAGAAGACTCACGGCGAGATTGTACCTCCTCAATATTCATAACATTCAACTGACTGGTTCGCTTCATCGTGGCAAGCAGGTCGACAGCTTTAGGCCCCCCAGTTGATTTTTTGATGTGGCCAATGCGATGCTCGTCAAAATACACCCCAACATCATTTATATGCACCATAAATGTGATCGACGATGCAAGGAAACGCACGAGGTCAAAGGCAGATGGGATAGGGCCGGCCTCTCGCAGCGTCATCTCGAACGTTGTCCACCGATCAATATCACTTCTCGACGGAAGATCACCACGACGAACGTTCAACTAAAAAAATATAACATGAAAAGAAGAATCGGTATACTGGAGAACAGCGCTACCTGGTCTTTGTTGTCCTTCCAGTAAAATTGCATCGCATGTCCTGAAAATAGGTTTCAACCACATGGAGATAGAGATATAAAATATGATACCTCCGGACGATACAAACGGATTCTCCGTCACCGAAAACAAGCTGTAAAATCCTGACCGAGAGGCTATCCACTGACGTGTCCAACGTAAGAGAGAACAGACTTACCAACACCAAATGCACCAATCTTCTCCTCGTCAGGATTCCCCTCGGCTAAAACGGCAACAGGTCGTCGTCCGAGAGTTGACATTAGCAACACGAAGAGAGGACACACCTATCTTGCGTAGCCGTAACCAGTCCTCGTCCCTGAAGCTGATACCATCGTTCTTGAACGTCCACTGGGCAACCTTGCGAAGTGACGTCAGTAAAACGGTATGTGACAACACTGAAAGTCGTACATGGGTAGACTTAAGATCAGGAAGCGGTAAAGGTCCATTTCTTTGCTTGGCGTGTTCCGTCCGGTATAAGTATTCAGCTGTCTCAAAGTGGATCTCGACTGAGGATGATTGAGCGTCATCCGAGTTCTGGAGAAGCTCTCGGAACACTATCAAAGGGCATGTCGTGAAAGAACGCAAACCACGTCAACAAGATTGCTCACCAGTAAACTCGCCGGAGTAGCGCGCAAGTACTTTGTCAATCAATGCACGCTGGTTGACTTCGACTGACTCATCTCGTCCAGTCGACCACTGATGTGATAAAGCCGCACCCGGTGAGGAATACGTATCGAACTGGGTCCAGTGACATACTAATGTGGTGCGGTTAGACCCCATCCGCGTTACGTTCACCCAGAAGTCAGTTAGTTTGCTGCGGAAAAATCGACCGTGTATGGACTAGGCTCCTGAAAACTGTCGTGAATCGAACTTCGTCGGAGTGGGGTATAAGTAGGATTTCCTTGCTGAACATTGGGCGCTAGTTAGATCCCATTTAATAAGGCTGTTCCCGTTGTATGGCGCTATAGCGCCACAAATGCACATTTATTCCCACCTGCGTTGCGCATTCAACACCGCATTTTTATACTGTACCATCCGCACAAAAAATCCGCACGCTCACGGAGAAGGGACTGAGCGCATGGAGAGCATTTATGCGCTGGTCGGGCCGGACGGGGGGTGGCCGTGCGCTTGCTAATTCCAACTTATCGACGTAACGACCCTCGGGTACCTCTGCCATGGCTCCGCGATAATGACGACGACGACGGTGGTGCTACCCCTCTCTTGTCCTTCGCTTTTGTCTCGGCGTTCCTCTTGCCCCACCCTCCCTCTTGAGGCGTCCCCTTTGCTTCTCCCGCTCCCTTTTGTATCGCTCCGTTCCATTCAACTCGCCCCATTCCCCTTGTCCCGCCCGTTCATCCCGCCCTCAATGCTCCTGACACGACAGCAGCAGCAATGAGGACACAATGCCGACGATGTGTCAGCTACGACACAACAGCGCGACGGCTCGCCCCATCCCTCCCCCTCGCTAAGTCGTCCATCTCGCCTACCCCCTGTCTTCGAGGCACTCCTTTGCCCCACTCCATTCATCTCGCCTCGCCTGTTTGCCTCGCCCTCACTGTCGACCCGAATGCCAACGACCAACGGTGGCGGCGACAACTACGCAACGTCCTTGCCCCACCCGTTCCTCTTATGCCTTCCCCTTCCCTTCTGTTCCCCCCGCCTTGCCTGTTCCCCTTCACCACATCCGCTGCCTCCCTGCTCATGACAATGACAACAGCGGTAGCTAGTGCCACCACATTGTGATGACAACAACGTGGAGATGATCGCGCTATGACGACGTTGACGCCACTGGCACGATACATGTTGTACGTATGTAATTGATACACATTCCAGTATCTGTTTAATAAGTGAGCCCCCTCCATGTTCCCTATGCATCCCCTGGAGTTCCTCCGGGGACTGCACGGATACACTTAAGGTACTTAGATATAGACTCAAACGTGTTGGATAAAATACAGATCTAAAATCTGTGGAAGGTAATAATTTAGCGGTGCGGCAGAAAAAATGCGGCGGGATAAATAATGCGTCACAAATCACTAAAAAAAAGTGCGCGGGAGTAAATGTGCATCTGTTCTGTAATGCTTGAGCGATCGGCTGCTGTGACGTCCATCTATATTCGCCCTAACGATACGAACCTGGGTAGCAACATCTGCGACCATGAAGCTCGTACCCACCTCGAAGTTCATGCTAATCGCGTGTTTAGGCTTTAAATCGGCCAAGGGTTGGCGTCAAAAAAATCCACTAGAGAGCGGCTTGATTACATCAAAGTTTCCGTTGAAGTGGATGTGATCATGGTAAGAACAGGTTGGAATGTGGGTGGGATGCGGGAAAACCTACCAGATCAACAGTGGCTCGCCGAAGGATGGATATCTCACTGTCCTGGAATCGCAGCGTCCCATCTCAGGCGATTGAACATTTGATGCCACGCATGGAAGGTGAGAGATAACACGTTTATCTGATCAGTACTCTGGCCGACGGTCGGACAGTATGACTTTTCGAATGATGATTCGGTTGAATCGGAGTGGGTCAAAGCAGAACGATATACATGCACGATTGCACGTACCTTCGCTGGGATCATCGATCGCGTAGTATATATTTTCGTGCCACAGATGACCCTAGATCTTTAACACAAAACGGCAGTAGCATAAGGAAATCCTGACTTCGTCTGTGATACGTGGCAAACATCTGGATGACTGCAGGGCTTGATTGTATCCTGGTTGGCTCACATAGGGCGCCAAGTGCTCCGATCATGCAGCGTAGGCACGGGTGTCCCGGCAGACTGTAATAGATCTCTCTTGGATATGGATGTCGTCGTTGTCTTTATCTTCCGAGCTACCAGGTCTGAAGTCAAGCTCGCCCACTTGCACAAGGTTAACGCCTCGAGGAACCCATCTCAAGGGTAGGAATGCACAAACCGAGGGGATGAGCCCAAGTTTCGATCTAGAGAGCGCGACCGTCGGGCTTAATCTGTTCTACCACGCAAGCAGCACCACAAACGAGAGTTGTGAGTGATGGACGGCGCTGGTTTCTGGGTAGGTGGAACACTCGCCGCGGCCTACGGCGAGGAACACTGAGAGGGGTGGGCGACAGAAAGGGACCACGCTCTATATGGACTATTGGGTACTGGTACAAGGGGCGACTACGGTCTACGAGGTGCTTCTACACTATATATGTAGTGATAGTGTGCCAATGGAGCGGCAGAGCGTTTCGGGACGCTACAGTAGGCAGGAGCATATACCATCGAGATGGAACGTCCCTGATCTCATAATCACTTCCAAGGTGTATTCGAAACTTTCCATCTCATCGAGATGTCGAAACGTTTCTAGCTGTACACAGTAATGAGTACATCACGTACATAGGATCAACTGGGAAGCTTATGACATCCTTGCCTGTGTCATCCCTGCATCGTCTGTTATTTAAGCCTCCAAAGATGGAGAGCATGCCCGTGAAGATACTGGATGCCTCTCAAGGGCACGCGACAGCTTCTAAGATGGAAACCAACCTTCTCTGCAGAGGAAATATACTCTGACAACTCAGATCAATTGACAATGGGGTGTCGTCCGACATCCACCAAACGCCAAGCGAGACGACGGAATATAGGAAGGGGTGTACATATATGCGCACTGAAAAAAGGAACGCCATGACGGATGGCAAGATGAGAACTGCATACTCACCGCGTCACTAAGTTTCTGTCTGCGAATGAAAGCAATGTGTTAGGCTCACACGGGTGCTCTGGGAGCTCTTGCCACACCTTCGGCATTAATGACAACCGAGACATAGGACACAGTCCCGTTCCTGATAGTGACGCCAGCGTCCTTGCTACGCAGAAATAAAGTCACGAGACCAGCAGAAGGAGAGACGTACGTATTGGTACTAGCAAGCGGAGCCCACTCTCCCGGCTAGTAAAAGACCTTGCTCACTCCTAGCCCAATCGCGCTTGATGATCCACCGTCCGCTGATATTTCATTCATACATTCTCCGTCACTGCCAACTTGTGCAGTATGAGTTGTTGGAATTAGCAAGCGCATTGCCATCCCGATCTCATCCGGCCCGAGCGATCACCAGTGTGCAAGCGACCCACATGCGCCTCGGGTGGCACATAAACGCTCTCCATTCCCCAAGATGCAGTACCTTGCGCACAGTATATTTTACTTCTTATCCTGTGCAGTATCATGCGGTCTGGTTGCCACCTCACTTTTACCCCTTTTACTCTAATGCATTCTGTATCGTATATAAGACCTACACATCGTATGTAGACACCTCAGTCCGTTGTACCGCACGACGACTGAGGTGAGCTAGTTGTCCCTTACATTTACCTACTCAAGCTTACTTGTGCATAGTGTATCTCAACAGGTAATATATTAGTCCGTTGCACCACACGACGACTGAGTGTATCTCAACAGCTGTCACACCTTCCCCTTTCTCGTGCACATATTTTATCATGAGTTGCTGTCAGGAAGCTAGGATCGACTCAACAAACCCAAGGCGTGAATTGCATGTGAGCATGGGCCTGAGAGTAGGAGAACACAAACCATTGTTAGGACACCCGGATTGTGCAAGGAATGTGGTAATTACGGAGATCCAAGTATCGGAAGGGCTGGACTAGGGTCTTTGATTGCATAATCGCACGTCTGCAGTGTCACTGAATCTTCAAGCTCACAAGGTCTTCAGCACGAGGTCATTCCGCTGACAATGGAAGCGGAAGGGCCATGACGAGGATATATATTGTCTGGATTGGTATGTACACTTCTCTTTCACCAACTGACAGTCATGTCGAACCTCGAACCATACACCGGTGGTTCCGCCGTCACTGACTGCGCCACAGCTACTGGCTCATTGGGCACTGCCCATATGGAAAGTGGCAGCAGAGGAATTTGAGAATAACTCCAAGCACAATTTGAAAGATGCGAAAGTAACCCAATGCATTCCGGGCACTGGGGTTGGGCCCGGAGTCAGCACCTATGTGTATGTGCATGCCTCATAGCTCCTGCATTCAATCCATTCGGCCTTACTTAACGGCAGCATCAGACGGACCTTCGTTCATACCATTTCGCCGTCTGACACGCACCTCTGCGTGTATTATACATACATTTTGCGTGTCCGTTCTGGCATAGCCGTCAACACTCACCAACTCAACCATCAAGAAGAGATTCAAAGAAAACCCTCGCCTTGAGCACCGTCAACGTCTCACTTCCAGATTCCGCTGCATTTACTTCGTCATTACTAATTGAGTCAAGCATAGCACCTCCCGGCTGGCTGCCTTCCCTTGATCGCTGTCATCCAAGTCCTCTTCCATCGTCTCCTCGTCAAACACCTGGTAGTTGGCAGGAGCTATGACGGAGAAATCTGCTGACGGGGTCTTCCCGATCATCTCACTAAAGGACTCGGCGACCGCGAAGATAGATAACATCTTGTCCTTGAACGAAGAAATCTTTAAGTTTGCAGCATCGACAGAGGCGGCATACCTCGCCATTACGACGATGTAAGAGAGCTCTGTTGCAATCTGCGTGACAATCAAGCTACGGTTGCTTATCCAGGTGGGAGAGATGTAGTCACGCGTGAGGGCTCTCCAGTGTTCTGACATTGGTTGGGACTCTGAACCACATTCCCTATTGTTAGCATGTGTGCTGACGGACTCGAAACTCGATCTCTTACCTCCTTTCTGCAATCTCTCGTAAATCTCATTGATGAAGTTGTTGTACCCTTTCTAGACAGTCCACGACGAGATGAACAGATTCAAGAAGTGCGAAAAGAATGCTTGGAATGCGACTGGGAGGTACAGCCCCACCTCTTCTTCTTTCATGCTCGCCAGAGCGTTTGCCAAGGCCTTGCCGATGGACCTGGAAACGCTCTGGCTTTGTTCCTTCGTCAGTTTCGTAGCTCCAGGGCAGAAGTACTCGGTGACGTGCTCGGCCATGTATGTTGTGTTCAGCACAACCTTGGCATTGAGCTTCCTCAGCCTTGATAAAGACTCCACGGATGGACATGGAAATACTGCGGCCTTGTTCTTTCGTCAATATTGCAGTTCCAGGGTGGACGTCCCTGGCATCATGCTCTATTGTGTATGCTGTACTCTGCTGCATCTCTATATTCAACTTCCGGAGAGCATAGACGACGACCTATCTGATGGCATATCAGCTTTGCCCGAGCTGTTTGAAGCCGTCTAATAACTCAATTGCATTTCGAGATTCTGCTCGAACACAGCAATCCGAGAGCGAAAGTCAGACACTGTGATCTTTGAAATCCATGGCTGACAAGGGCCCCGCTTGAGCCAAGGCCAGAGAACCAAAATGAGGGAGACAACCCTGCCAGATACCAATGACCGACTCACCGCCCCACATCTGGCGGGAACTCCAAAAAATAATGCCCAGTCGGTGCCTAGCCTGCATAAATGACAGCAGATTCACAAATTCTGCCACATAGACGATGAGATTTAGGACCTGAGCGGCCACAATTCCTCACATTTCGTGGATGTTGCACAAACTTTACGCCGTAGTACGGTCTCAAGATCGATCTAGCCTAGTCCGAACGGGAAGTGGCACAAAGTGGTACCGCCGGTGCCACTCTGTCAAGCGGTGACTGAGTACCCCAGCTTATGTAACCGTCGGTCTCACCGGAGGGTCCCGACGCATATCCCCGGTTTTCGCCACCTTATTCTCCATTTAGATCCCAAACACTCTTTCTTCCCATGGCTAGTGCGACTGGCGTTGAAGGGTTCCAGGCGATTCCATTTCCATTTTTGGTCGCACCACCTGGAAAAGTCGACGCCTGGCATCTATAATGCAACAGCATTGAGGAGCGATGGCCAGGAGGATCGGTTTGCGGGAAGTCATTACAGGTAAGCATGCACGGACGCCATTGGCCGTATCTCGACGAGATTATCGATCGTGTAGTACCGACTATCTCTGACCATTACTACCCAGCTCGGTCTTTCACATGAACACTGCCGTACGACGTCCCGTCTTGTTCAGCATCCGTCTTGGTTTAGCCAGTAGTCGCTCTTGCCAGCCCAGAGTGGCGCCCCATCGTTTCCAAAGCTCTCTCATGCCTGTGTTCTGGCGCCTCGCTTCTGCACCCAAGACTCCTGCTTCATCCGCCTCCAACCACTCCATGTGGGATCTGTCCTGTGCTGACGCCAGTCCATATCAACTACATTGACTGAAACTACCGGTTGGACAAGCCCGGACGAACGACGGAGGAAATACGGGCTCGTACGCCAGTCCTCGCCCCCACGAGGGAAAGCGCAGAGGGCGGTGATGAAGTTCTACCAATACGCGATGCCCCAACCATAGGCCGAAGAAGGTATCTTTTCGGAATGTCGAGAGTATCCCACTCTTCCATCCGAAAGTCCGACGAACACCAAATTACTTGGGCTCCGCTTACCCGTGCACTCTCTCGGCTTCCGATGGGCGTGGATCGATGGCTCTCGTATGAATGAGTCAGGTGATTTGGAAGTTACTCCAGGCGTGTTACTGGTCTCTAGGACCTCTGTCCTTGGTTCCTGCCAATATCTTATTGCATTTCTGTCGACACATAGCCGTTCTGCACTGTAGACCTCAAGGAACGACGCACATATGTCATTGTTTTCTGCAGATGGACGTTTTAGTTAGCTCTGGACCGTCATTCTGAGAGATTCAATGCTGATCCAAGGGTCAACATGCATTATGTGACTACCAAGGATCTGGTTGTCAATCCGTTAATATCTCGCTTGTTGATTGACTTATTCTGGCTGTAGGAAAAATGGGGAGATAGTGAACATCTACTTTTTGTGGGTCAACTAGGTCAGCCACTTGCACTGCATCCAGACTACCCTGAACGAGACAGGATCGAAATGAGCCATTCGGTAGGTCGCAGTAGAATACCTCGAATATTGGCACAGATTGACGCCGATTTCACCTCCTACAGTACATAAACGGGATGTCAGGGCGAGAATCAAAATGATGATTCAGGCATTTACCCTTCGACTGTGTTCCCAAGGGTAGATGCCATAGAACTGGCATGAGATAGATCTGGAACAGCTTCGAGACCATTTGATAGCGTGGTTGTGTACATGATATTGGTAGCGACATAGTATTCGTTTCGATACCAGACCTAAAAATGCTTCGTGGGGTATCGGGAAGTATGGGCGTGGTGTACAAACGAGAAGTACTGCGAGAGAGAACGAACGGTCATAATATGAACGAGAAGTGCTGCACGACTGGGTAAAAGATAACGATCAGAACTAGTCAATCTCAGTATATGATGGTAAGGGAATAAGACAACTGTGGTCCAGCTAAAAACAAAAGAAGCCGACGTGCGGGCCAGTAAGCGAGGATGCGTTCTCCACTCAACCTAGATAATCTCCAACACCGTCGCCCGGAGGTCTCTAGGGTTTGTCTGATACGGGACTCCTGGGACGGTGATCTTGCAATCAGTAGCGATGCGCTTGTAACAACCACTTGACTGTGGCTCGAGCAAGAGTGCATCAAACTGACGCCCGAGGCGGCACATCAGGCGCAATGCCAGCATATGGGAGCCCACTAAAGCTGAGTCGCCTTGGTCTGCATCAAACTGAACTTCCTGTCCACTACCCACCACGTGCCTATCAAGAGGATCAAGGATATCACAGAGCCAGGGGTGCACGAGGACGAGACTCCGGGCCGTCTGGGGTATCTCGTCCGCAGTCCAAAATTCCACATTACCAAGCAATGCTACTGCGACGCAATAGAGAACCCGGACTGGTTGTGTGCGTCGATCTACGCGTTTGATACTGACTTCTGCAGCATGGAGTTGAATACACGGGAGCCACAAACAGCGGTTCGAGAAAGTCGCTCGCTCAAGATGGATAACTTGTTTGTGAAACGCCAAGACATCCTCTAGCGCCAATCGAGTACGCAACTGTTCCATACATGCATCAAGTTCGTGGTCGTTCATAGGCGGCTGGTGAGTTGGCATCTGGCCATAGACAGCCAGGGAGTCTGGAAGAGTGGAATTGTATCGCGATGATTTTCCAGTCCACGAAACAACAGTTACATCTCCTGTGCGAGCGACGATGTCCTCCAAAAGATGACCTAGCGCTGTTTTTCCCAGCCCGTAGCGAGGCATGATATCGCTCGAGAATATCCCAATCAAGGAATATGCAATATCCTCTACTTTTGTTGCGTTACGCAAGGATGCCAAGCGAAGTTTCTCCTGCACTCCTAGGTCGTCTGGATGGAAGCTCGTGATAGTCTCTGGGGCAACACCCATAGCCTGAGCTAGCTCCTGCTTGATAATAGGGGAATCCTTGCGATTTGCGTGCTGGTCATCTAAGTATGTCTTCCACTCTCGGTTGTAGAATCGGATGACCTTCGACGCTAGAAGTTCCTGCAAAGTCCAAGCACGAGTCATCCATCGGCTCTTCTTGAGAGCGCCTGGTTTTGCGGAAGACGATATATCTCCAAGATAAACGAGGGTTTCTGCTGCTTCTTCATACCAGGTGTACATGGAGGTGAGGGATTGGTTTAAGACGGTACTCGTGGTCTTGTCGATACAACATGTATCTGACCACGCCCATTGATGGCCACGTTCACGAGCTGTTTCACAGAATTGATGGAGTTTCTCATTCTGTGGCGATGGTCCTAGATTCTGGACCGAATCCACTCGGTTGACATCCTGGAAGGTCGGT
>JBBPKI010001386.1:0-12793 GCA_038089155.1 Nevesoporus exiguus
GAATTGCAGCAGTCGAGATCTACGTTCGGGCGGCCAACTACGAGTACATTTCCAGAACCACTGGATGACTTCGTCGTTCATCTCGTAGCCTCGGTAATTGGTATGTTTGATCCAGTCGTCGCTGTGAAATGGTGAGTGCCACGACAACGCCATGACGCGAGCGGACACGAACACATCAATCTCGGACGTGCCGCCAATGAGCAACTCGAGCTCCCGTTCGTCAAAGACGGTGACTAAGTCTTGCGGGATCAGCTCGCTGAAGCCCGACATGATAGCTTCAAATTGACCCTTGATCCGCCTCGAGACATGATACTCGATCCTGGCTTCGACGTAATCTTTCTTGTTCTCCTCCGTCACGGGGACATCTGCACCGCCAGGCTGCAGCTCGACCGTTACCAGCTCTCCGAATCTTTCCTCGGATATGGTGAACGTCTCATCGAGGATGTCTGTAATGTCGTTTTCTCTAGGTGTGGAGTAAGCATCCAGTAACAAAAGGTGCAGGGACAGCTCACAGCACCCAAGTGAGAGCCCGATGCAGTTTCGCATCGACGGATTCTATGTCCGATATTGTGACCTTCTTCTTGAGAATCATCTTGTAGAAGCTGACAGTAAAGCTTGCATCGAGGAAGCGTCGGTGGAAGATACCAAGGCCAAGATAGCGCCCGATGAACTTGAAGTAATTCAAGTGTCCGGGGTTTACACCAGACGCAGAGTTGATCTGAAGAGTGTAATTGTCGTGCGCAGAGTACTCGAACAGGCAATAGAATGGGTTGGACATCTCGTGCGAGAGAAGGAAGAAGAATTCTCTAAGCAAAGGGGTCAGTTTCCGATCGACCATCGTGCCCCTCGTCACACCTGGAAAGACCCCCGTAATCCAGGCCGTCCTCGCCGTCGAATTTGATCACAAGACGCTTCTTCAGATCATTCGGGGTCTGCTTCATGATCTCTGTATAGCTGTCCTCGAGGATGTAGTTTCGCCGGACTTTGATCTGGCAGTTACCCGGCAGCGCACGCATAGCGGGCTGACTGCGAAAATAGATGAGCTTCCTACGGAAATCGTGTTTGTATTGTGGCACGTCAGCATCCAACGAAGACAGAAGACGAGGGTCGTCCCACGTCGTCGTTTTGGTGTCATGGTTGACAAAGTATACACGTGCAGTGGGAGTGAGACGCATCTCCCACCCTGAGGGTAGAGGTCCGAGCTGAGAGATGGCCTGCGTTTGAAGGGACGTGCTTTGCCCGTTGGGTCCCATGACGTGAATGATCGTCTGGGGACGAGGGTCGACCAAACTAGCGGTGCGAGTGTTGTGGTCAACATAGTATGGGCGTCCTTCTGGGGTGTATCTCTCCTCCCATCCGGCTGGAAGACTGCCGCTGCCTGCGGTAGTAGTGTTGTTGCTTGCAACGAGGGCGGCCGACGAGGTGTTCGCGGGGGGTGGAGGTGTAGTAGACCCAGCGCGGCTGACGCCCGCCTGCGTGTTGGTGGGACCGACGTCGACCATGTCGTCTACCAGGACATGGCGAGAATGCTGGTCTCTAGCCGGATTCGTCTCGCTGTCCTGATTGTTGGTGTTGACCGATTGGTCCGGGGATGGGCGGCTCCAAGTGGCTGACCCCGTGTTGTGATCTACGTAGTAAGTTCGGCTGAGATGATCCATCCGGCGTTCCCAGCCGAGAGGCAGTGGTCCATACTGGTCGACGTTGCGATTGAAATTCTTTTGTTGATTGGACACGCCGGAGGCTGTTGGTGCTGCGAGTGCGGTATTGGCCTGCCGAGGAGCGGCATGAGCACCTGCACCACCGATGCTGACTGGACGATTGGACTGGGAAGGCGACTGATCCTGATCAGCAACACTGGATGGGGACATGGACAGATGTGCAGCTGACGCCGGCATCGACGTCGTCGCGGCAGGCTCGGTGGCGTGCACGCTGGGAGTTCTAGAGGGAGCACTACCGGAGGGACCGGCACCGTTATGGGAGAGAGAAATGCTGGACTCGTTCATGCCCATGTCGGCCAGTGCGGTGGTGACGCCCTGGACCTGGGGAGGGCCGTGGTTGGAGATGAGCTGATTGCGACGGGGGACTTGCAGTCGAACAGTACGCCCGACTGGACGAGCCGGTGGAAAATCCTCAGGTGGAGGTGAGGCATCAGATGACGAGATGTAGGAATCACCATTTCCAAGGGGGCCATGTTCGCTCGGTGATGGTATCGGGACGTCGAGGAGGTCACGCAAGGGCGAAGGAAGTGTACACACGCTAAGGAATTGCTCGAGTGAGGATACTACTTCTTTGGCGAGCGGTCTCTCCGGTATTGACAACCAGCACCTCTCAATGAGTGCCCAATGCTGATCATCGATTGGCCGCACGAGTGGTCGAGCAGGTTTGACTCCTTGAGACAAATTCAACACGATAATGGCATCATGACGGACTTCGGACCAAGGGTATTTTCCAGATAGAACCTGGGAAAATGTCAGAAGGGTTACAACGGTAGAGTGTAAGGAAAGACCATCCGGCACATACGAGAAGAGCCATGTTTCCGAACGAGTAAATGTCACTTGTGATAGTATACTTTCCCCCCTCTTCGTTCGGCGAAAAGTGTTCAGGTGCAGTCCACCGTAGAGTGCCTGGTCTTACAGTGGATGCCTTGAGGTAAGTAAGTCCTTCCGGGAGTTCTCCTATCAAGGATGCACACCCGAAATCAGTCAGGCAAGCATTGAAATCGGCATTGATGAGCACATTGTTCTACTCCATAGTTTAGCCGGAAGGGAAAACAAATGCCCTTGTAACGCACACTTGTCAGGTCTCCGTGGACCATGGGAAATGAGTGCACTGTGCGTGATGATTGATGAGAGCATTTCATTGGGCGAATTACCTTGACATACAGTAATGAAGCCCATTTGCAATATCCAACAACTGACACGCAAGGGGGAGACGTCAACTAACACTGTTTTGCAGCATGTTTTTGCACAATTTAACTTACCAATTGTAGGCGGTGAGCAACCGTGAGCCGATCTTCATGTGCCTCTAAAAATGAATGTAGTGTTCCGTGGGGCATCCACATCGACACCAAGGATACGCTTCGCTGTCTCCCGAATCCGTATGTGATTCCAAGAAATGGCACGATATTACGATGGTTGAGCCGTTTCCAGATACCGAGCTCTCGGCGTACCATCTACACGAGACAATCAGCTGATTGTGTGCGAGAAAAGTGAAAGAGACGCACGGTAGCTGCCTTTCCCTTGTCGCGTCTGTGCTCCTCATCGTCAATAAAGAAACCGAACCGGAACGCTTTTACGGCGACCTGTTCAAAGTGGTGGAACAAGCGAGTCAAGAAGAGAAACATGGAGATAAAGGAGATGCTCGGGCCTGCTTAACGCCATCGTAGCTCCTGCGCCAACACCGAAAGACGTCTCCAAATGCACCTCCCGCACAACACTGCCAATCATCCGGTCGGATAATCTCGCTTGTCAAATCAGGGACAGGTGCTGGTAAGAGATGAAGTGGTTGCCCGCCGTGTGCAGACCTGGTACCTCTCTGTCAGTAACAAACGAAATAGCACGGCGGTGAGATGAAATACGATTCGAGCAGGGGCATTCAGGACAAGCCTTAAAGCTCGGTTTGGAGTTGGAATCTTGACACAGGACGCGGGGTTAGTAGTCGATGAGCGTGCAACTAATATTGCCAAACGATTAGAGCTTGAGCAACACGGTGATGCAGTGGGCTCAAGTTCGGCCAGCGCTAAGGGTCCATCCCAGTGAGAACTGATTTCGGTTGTCGCCGAACCGATCGCTGTACGCAGTACTACCAACCAATACCCTTCTCTGATTGACGTACGGCGACGATTGAGAAATAGGCTTGCATACAAGTTTCCAAGCAACTGGGTACTTGACAGATGGATGTGCATGTCACGACAAGCGGTTAACCACTAACGTGGCAAGGGCCCGGGGTAAGCATATTTTTGTCGATGCCAGTGAAGGCAATACGCTGATCGAGGCGGTACCTCTGGCCCACGTGTGCGGATGAGACCCTGAGTTCGTGGCCAAGTTCAAGGGCGACATGCAGACGCTCAAGGAGCAGTGAGGGTAGTCCGAGTATGGCTGCGAACCCCAACGACTGATGCACTATGGAATTTATGTATTGCTGGAGTGCACTTTGGCTGCCAGGAGAGGACCTACTAGTAAGTGCAGGTCCTCATGACCTTTTCTTTCTCTGGTAAGTCCAAAGAACTAGTATGAAATTCATCGGACCGGCAATTATTACAAGAATTTCGATTTTCTTTAGCGATCAGCCTGCCTACAGCACTGTTACTTTGACAACTCCGCTTGTCCTCGCCCCCTCCAGTCCTTTACCACAGACTGGAGGTAAGCTCGTACTTAACACTCGTTGCAGACACTCTATACTCACACCATGTACAGACTAATAGTCTACCATTAGCGCGTCACCCTTCGTTACATTATGGCAAAGTGGAGTTCGGGCCGCAAACAGACCGGCGTCGCACCAGTCCTCTTTCCCTCAGGTCTGGCGCAGGCGAGAGGCAATCAAAAGTACGAGGGCCACTATTTCGGGACGCATTTCGTCGTTCTATTCAACTGGTGAGAAAGGGAAACTGAGGACATGTCCAAAAGTTGTATCCAAAAGCCGCGACGAAGAGAACCCGCTCGAACTTGCATGCACGAGAATCAAGACCCAATATTTGGAAAGCATACGTTGTCGCGGGCCGTGATGGAGGAGATAACGAAGGGCGACGCGCTAGTGGTAGAGACTATTAGTCTGTACATGATGTGAGTATGGAATGTCTGTAACGAGTGTTAAGTACGAGCTCACCTCCAGTCTGCGGTAAAAGGACTGGAGGGAGCGAGGGCAAAGCGGAGTTGTCAAAGTAACGGTAGTCCGAAAAAGGAAATGCAGTGAGTGTAGGATCGGGGATGTAGTATGTACTGTAGGCGGGCTGATCTCCAACAGGAGATGATGGGGTCAACGGGCGCATGAGAGATTTCCGATCATACCGAGGTAGACGCTAAACCACAAGATGCGTCCGGGGAGGTGCTGAAGAGCAAATGAGAGACGGTCGGGCAGTGTCAAGATCAAGTCTGGATGAGCTTGTTTGCAATGGTGTACGCAAATCACGTCGATGAAGGCCATGCTACGCATCGTTCCGTAAATTTCCTATTCTTTTGGTTCTTTTTAGTATTTTCTTGCAGGAGACGTCAGTGATGGGTCGCTAGGCTGTGAGTCAGAAAACATGCAAGGAAGAAACTGAATCCAAAGGAGCGACGATAGTTGGAACTTAACTACCAGCGAATTAAGCTACGTTAGCGGCGGAACACCAAGAGCAGCGGCACATCGTACACTTGAGACGAGAAGAGGGATTTTTCCACACATGCGTAACGGCCAAGTTGTCAGAAAGAAGCAACCAATACATCATTACTAAGAAATGAACAGAAACTAAATCCAAAAGAGCGACAGTTGGAGCTTGAATAAGAAACGGAAACAAGAATGACAACGGAATCGGGGTCGGCATCAGGAGTGCGACGTGTAGTCCACCGATGCACACACCTGGAAGACGAAACACCCTGAACTCTTGAATTTTACGACTTTTTCTAGTGCGCGTGAGGATTAAAGTCGTCAGACTCCTGCAGATAATGTACTATTATTAGGAGATAAGTAGACGAAAAAAATAATAGTTAAAGCGAAAGAAAAAGACTAGCAGTCAGGTCACATCAGAACTGCAAAAGTAGAGCTCTAAGATTGAACATCGAAAAGTTGGCGTTCAGATTGCCACTGGCACGCTGCACGTAAACCTACAGCGCGCGCGCTACGCAGTAGATAGGGCGTCGGCAACGAGCTGAAATACCTAAGTTTAGAGTAATCTGAGTGCTCTGAAATGCTAACTAGTGAGGCTGTCGTAGTTGCAAAAAAGGTGCCCCGAATTGTCAGAGGAACGAGACTGGATGCATTGTCTCGTCATGGTTTACTCGGCTTATAAGTGGGCCCGTCGGTGGCGGGGGTAGGTCTGGACGCCTTTCCTGTACGTATTCTTCGTCCGTTAAGATGCCAGCTTCTATCACTTTGCACTGAGAAGTTTGCAAGGATTTGACCTGGGCTCTCCGCATTAACGGCAGTTCTGGGAAGTTGCCTGGAACGCTAGTGGCCAGTTAAAGCATGATTTGGATGTAAGCATATGCTGAAAAGTACATCATATCGCCCACCTTCTTGGATGACAGCGGCAATGTTCTTGGTCGTTCCAGTCGATGGATCAGAAATCGATAGCCTTGGTCTATGCCTTGGGTGGAACGAGGCTTGTATAGCGAAGCGGATAGCGGAAATCAACAAGCGACAGGATCAAGTACGAGATGCCGTGTGGTTCGTGTTAATAGCATGGGAGATGCGCAACTATTGGCGCACAGGTTCACACTTGAATACAGTTAGACCAGAATGGCTTTCGACACCAAGCTAAACACTTCGTCTACGTTCGGCCTCAAAAAGGTGGCCATGCCAACCCGATTGACATCATCTGCCGCATGGTCCAGAGTCGCGATCCTAGAAGTGCTTTGCTTTGCTTTGCTTTGACAATGCCATGCTCTTCTTCGGTGGATGCATTGTCCACAAAGGCACAACAATGTCAGCAGGAGATCGAGCCACGAAAACAGCGTCAAAGCGGGTGGGAGGGCATGTATTTAAGAGGACCCACCTTGGAGACTCGTTTCCCTATCGCTCGCTTCTCTACGACCATCACCTTCGTTTCCCTCAGCAGAGCGCTAATCAACCATACTCGATGGCACAAACCAAGGTACGACACGCCACTTATGTCTGAATTCCTTTCAATGTGGTATGAGGCTTGTGGTCGACGCGGACCGACGCGGCGCGCGTCAGGGGATGTGACGCGTGACACAACGCGAGTGGTCACGTGGGACTGTGCAACGATCACACTCGGATGTCGACTCGCTCCTATTGATCCCAATGTCCCTCCCCAGAGACTTACGTTTTCTCTGGAATCATAGCAAACCGCTCGCAAGAGCACAGGCGGCAAACAGCCAAAAGTACCGTACCAATTCGCTGCCAAGACCACTGCCAAGACACAACTCGCCGTCAAGAAAACGACGAGGCAGGTATGTAAACGTGCCACACTCGCTGTATCGCACGCTCACTTGGTCTCATCAGCCCGCTGGAGGCGTGAAGAAGCCCCATCGATTCCGTCCTGGCACTGTCGCTCTGCGTGAAATCAGGCGGTACCAAAAGTCGACTGAGCTCCTCATCCGCAAGTTGCCTTTCCAAAGGCTAGTCCGAGAAATCGCTCAAGACATCAAGGTCTGCTATTCTTCGTTGTCCTCTTAACATGTCTCCTGACCTCGTGATCGTCGTCCAGCTCGATCTCCGCTTCCAGGGTTCTGCTGTGCTGGCCCTTCAGGAGGCCTGCGAGGGTGAGCAATCTCTTTGATTTACGCTCGGACGGTGATCAATCAATTTGGCATGTATCCAGCTTACTTGGTTTCCCTATTCGAGGACACAAACTTGGCCTCCATCCATGCCAAGAGGGTCACGATGTACGTCAAACTCACACCCTGGTCATTCTCGCTCTGTGCTCACGTACCTTGTAGTCAACCGAAGGATTTGGCTCTTGCCCGCCGCCTCCGTGGTGAACGTGTCTAAACTCGATCGATAAACTCTACTTGTTTCATACAGTTATTTTTGATTTGCACGTTACTTTTCATGAGCCCAGGCAAGCTCGAGTTAGTACTGTTTTACATCATCTAGTCATGCGCAGAATAGCAAGTATGCAAAGGTTTTGTTCCACTGTAAAAGCGCTCTAGCAAAGCAAGCCCTCTGTTCCTCCAGGTAAGGGGTGTGAGTGTTGCTGTTGTGATCGCGGGATAGGATGCCATCCTTCGTACCGCATCGCAGCCAGCGGGGAAAAGCGACAGAAAGTCATGTTATCACGACAGATAAAGTGATGAATAATCTGTGATTTGACGGGGACCGAAATTGAATATCAGAAACTTAAACAAGAAATAGTATCCTCCATCCTCAGTTAATCTTCTTCTTCTACGTCCTCCTCGGAAGCCGAGCGTACCGTTGCTGATCGCGGAGAGGGCTGACGGCTCGTGGCGGGCCGGCTACGGCTGCGGTGGCGCTGCGGATTCTCCAGACGTCGCTGCTGCTCGCGCACCTCTTCTGCCGTCAACGGGTAACTCGGCAAACACTTCAACTCGAACGTGCAAGGCAGTACGTCCCCGCAATGCTCCTTGACGAACGCTTCATGGGCAATGAGCCCTCCAAATCGCGACGCTGAGCCTAGCCAGTCCAGCCGCTTCAGAGCCTCCCCGAGACGTCCGCCTGGCGCATTCGAGTCTGTAGATCGGTTGAATCGGTAGCTCTCCCATATCTGACGTTTCCTCGAGGGAGGCAGGTGTTCGTATTCCTTCTTCGCTACGTCCCCATACATGTACGTGGATACCGCGTCCAGCACTTCTCCGCACGTGACCCCGAGTTTGAGGTTCTGCGCGCGTACGTGAATCATCCACGGGAACGCACGGGAGATGATCCGGATGTGTGTCAGGCGCGGGTGAGTCGCCGGCGCGTTCCGGCCTTTTACCCAGGACCGCTGGGATTCGGTCGTCCGATAGCAGTTGCTGGTGTGGAATAGCATGTTCCAGCGGAGGTAATCATCTTGGGTGTCGGATGGCGGAGCGAGAAGAGGGTTGAGTTTGATGACGGCGCCGACGATCTTTGCCAGGAACGGCTCTAGGACGGGTCCGTCTGTGCGGAGGCCAGACGGCGTTAACAGACAAAACCGATGGTCCAAGACAGGACATACAATGCGGTCCTTCAATAAAAGGGTCCATGCGATCAGCATTATTAGTCCAACGGAACGCAGCTTGAGCTGTGTCTCCCGGTTTCCCGGGAATTTTGATGGGGGGAGGCTGTTGAGTCGGGTGTTGCCACGGGGTATATGCAGCGTACGCAGGGTGTGGCGACATTCCTGGATGCAAGGGCCATGCGGCGGCCGCGGGAGTATAAGGACCCATTGGAGGAGGGCCCATCGCGGGCGGAGGCATTGGTGGCATCTGAGGCCACATAGGAGGAAGAGGTTGATTAAAAGCATTGTACCCAGTTGCCGGGAGTTGACCAGGCCACGCGGGAGGGGGCATCGCGTTCGGAGGAGGGATTGGCTGAGGTGGCGCCCATGGCGTGCCGTGCAAGGACGTTGGATAACCTGTAAAGTCGGCGGAAACCTGAACCGCAGGAGGGGCTGGTGGCCCACCCAACGCTGACAGCGGCATTCCGGGAGTGACGGGGAGGGCAGATGGCGCAGGGTAGTAAGAGCCGGGGGGTTCCGAACGCGCTTGAGAAGCGGGTGTGCCATGAATGCTAGGCATTGGTGGTATGAATGGGGTCGTATTGTATGGCGTGGATGGGTAGTATGGGTAATTCATGGGAGTTTGCGGCTGCTGACCCCAAGAAGGAAGATGATCCGGGGTGGGGACGGGAGGAGGTTGAACTACGCTCTCTGGGGACGGTAGGGGTGGGATGAACGGGGTGTTTGCCCCTGAGGGGTTGTCGTATAGCATGCCTGATAAGCAAGGATATATATGTGTACTTTAGATCGTTGCACTGCAGAGCCTAGGTGGCGCGAGGTGACCAAATTAATTGGGGAATCAAGAGGTCGGAACACACTCACGGCAGAAAAAGTGTGGCGTCAGAATTGATTATAGAACAGATTGTGACTCGTACAACTCCCAAATGATGGTTTGACACGCGACGTGAAGTGATGGGGTTCTGAAAGAGTCCGGATCATACATTAACGCGCACCACGATCGGGTAGAAGGAAGCGCACTCTCAATCTCTGCTCTCGAGGGACTCACCAACTTGCTGTGGCAATTCGCTTCGCTGCAAAGAGCTCCAGAAGGACTGCCACTCCGCCTGTGCAAGCCTGTCAGCCAAGCCAAGAAAGAGACGAGGAACGACATGCCCGATAAGGAGATCCACAGGAAGTGGAGTACGTCGAGTCAGAGACGATCGGGCAAAAGTTGTGAGCAGACGTGGGTAGATGAGAAGGAGAATGCCCAAGACGGACTTGGTGAGCCCGCAAGGCACAGACAGTTGTTCCGCCTTTGACTCGTTTGGGCAAAAGCAAACAATCGGTGGCTGTGTCTGCAGACTTGCCGTGGCACCGGCCTGCGCTGGTGTTTTGACACTGGGGCCCGCGTCAGACGAGCAACTTTTATCGTATGGTCAAAACTGGGTACGCTCGCATGAAAACTACTCTGGGCACCGTCCGTCTGAGCATTCTCGGTATTACTCGGACTCGGAGAGCGGCGATTGTACCATGACAAATCAAGACCAATTGCTGATAAAACCTATGAATCATTCCGGCTCCGTACCGGTGAGCGTTCTCAATTGGGCATCCTCACGGACCGATAGCCCGGAAGCATGTTGTATAAGGAAGGCTATGACTTGGAAGAATCGAACGGCTTGCATGTCGGTCAACTGTCACCGCATGTCCTTCGTCACCCGAAATTGACGACGCGTCAACTGTGGGACCTCATGGCACCACACCGTCAGGTACGTAGAAAAACCTGCAAAACGTTACTGGCAGATTCGCTGATCCATGAAGACCAGTAGGCTTTGACTTACCGTCTGTCCCTTCTTTATGGGTGTTTGTACAAGTTCTTCATACCGCTGCGACTGGAGTGAATGTCGTCCCGGGGAGCAACCAACTCCTAGCATCCGGGACCTTTTTGTTGATAATTGGATGTGACTGATCGTCTCGTACGTACTATGCTCGACATTGTCGGCCTTGATCCTCCATGTCGAGGATGCCCAAGAACTGGAGACTATGCAACGAACTGATCAATCGTACTCGCTCGCATCTGCCGATCTTCCTTCCAATTGACTCTTTCGAACACTCTCTCCTTTCAGGTCGTCCACGCCCTTATCTCACCTCGTCATGCTCGTGTCAAGGAATACGGTAGTCGACGAGCCAGTGGAGAAGACACGTTCCATGTCACTCTGGAAGCCACCCTCTGAGGCGCTACCCACATGCTGTTCTTTGGATGCGCGTTGATCCGTCTTGGACGCAGGCGACGGCATCGTGGCAACTGGACACGATATTGACTTTTTACGAGATAACGGATCCGTCTATCCTTTCTCTGAGCTTACCTGTGCTACTGCTGCGCGGGGTACTCGCACAGTTGAGGTGAGCACAGATCATTGCCGTTGCTGATGGAAAGGGCATCAAGCTACTCTGTGGGATGAAGTAAAGGCCCCGTGTGATAAACCTTGTTCTACGACTGCATCGCTGTTTAGCCCGAGGTGCGTGATAACTAAGCGTGGGAGGCACCAGTGCAGAGAGCACAACGGTGAACGGATGACTACTTCGTCACTTGGCCGAGTTTCAGACGGGCTGCAAGACGCAGGTGAAAACAGAAATACACAATCAGAATTCAGACGCGTTCTCACAGACAAGTAGTACAACGTGGAGACTCCAAATACTGGATCTAGCTATTCGTTCGCATACACAGACGTGCACAATACAAAGTCACTGAAACCTGCGGAACACTTGCGACATTGATACCGGTTGCAGTCTGCTTGCCTAAAACTGCAGCTCCATCTCGACCTAGTAAGGGAACCGAACTGTTAGTGTGTATGACGACGGATCTTGGTGGGGAATACGGCCTACCTGAGAAACACTCTCCTCTACCTTTCTCGCAAATAGATCGACAAAGTCACGCATACCCACAGCAATCTTCTTGGAACAACCTCGACAATTGCGGGCTACGACGGCTTGGACTGTTTTCTCTGCAGAAGCCTGGACAGTTTCTCTGCACGGCTTGTCTCGTAGCGCCATGAAGGTTTCCTCCATGAAATCCTCCCACCATTGGAGTGAGGCCTCAAACCCCGCATATCTGGGTGAATTAGATTTTGGACACCCGCGATTGCCGGAATCAGGTGCACCCCATTCACTGTGACGGGGCTTTATCGATTGACAGGACGACCAGAAGGAGGCCTCTGAACTCCCGTAATAAGACGTGATCCACGAAAGGTCGAGCCTCAGCGCATACACAGCATCCCCACACTTCTGGTGGTAAGTGAGTAAGGAAAGCAGGTCGGTTGAATTGATCAGGTCGATCTCTTGAAACCATGACGGAATAAGCGGCTGCGTCAGTGTGTATTTTGCAGCAAGTAGCGTCTCCTCTCGCAAGTGTCCTCGATGGGCGATCGCAAAGCATCGCAGAGGCTCTGCCTCGAGGAACCTGGGACTGGCGATCGCTTGCCGCGCGATCTTCTCGATAGCATCCAGAGAATATTTCCTCGCCGCCTCCAAGACATCCAGGGCGTCTTTCAACACTTCTAACTGAGGGTCTTCCGCCAAAGTACACGGATAGCAGAAGCGAAGGAGGGCATCGAGAGTCTTGCTGTCTTCTGTGACGGGAATGACAACGAGTCCATCCAGGACTTCCTGATCTCCGTCTTCGGCCGGCTGCGGGATGTCGAAGAGGGTTTCAAAGAATGGAGATGCGAGGGAAAGGAAGAGTTTGAAGACACGGAAATTGACGTTGTCGGATGAACGCAAGATCACATCTGCCTTTGCATGGTTGAAAGGCGCGGTAGCGTACGTAGAGTCGTCAAGCATTGTCACGATAGCTATCAACTGACATTATTATCTGGGGTAGGAGGGCCACTGGATGGCTCACCGTGGAGAGGTGTTGAACGACGAATTGAGGGAGAAAGCTGGGACGAGTTCGCTAGTTATAATACATAAAAAATAACCGCACGGACCAATAGTTTGCAC
>JBBPKI010001387.1:0-12793 GCA_038089155.1 Nevesoporus exiguus
GGGGCGATATGTTCGTCCCAGGGAGTCGCAAGGCAATGCCAAATGGCCAGAAATGGAATAAGAAATGGTCGAGAAAGAGCGTACCACCGGTGTGGACAACTCCTATGGGGGCCTTCTCCAAAAGGAACTGGGTTCCGGACTTCCGATGCGTTCCCGGACTTCTGCGCACAATGCAGACAGTGAGGGATGACTTGGACTGGGCTTACAGGCTTAAACTGGGCGTTCTAACACGAAGGAGAGCGAAAAAACTGTATTAGGTAACTAATGACATGTCTAAGTAGTGCTCAACTAACATAAAACAATGTCAAATAGGTAGAAATAGTAAAACCAGCCCAAAACAATGTAAACCGGTCGCAAACAAACATACCCAGACATCAGAATACCGGGAAACAACACTGGGAAGTGATCCCGGCCGGTATAAACCAACTCCGGCCAGTTTCTGCGCAACCCGGTCATGTAGGGGATCGATCCCGACCGGAAACGCACCGGGAAGTCATCTGGTCTACCGGGATAGCGTCGGGACGACCGGGATAACATCGGATGAAGTGTGATGTCGTCAGTTGCCCTATAAATCAGGAATACAGACGTAGGGAACTACAGTTCTCTACAGCGCATGCATGAAGCCAGAAAACAAGGCACCCAAGGGAGAATTAATTCCCAATCCAATCCCAGAAGGCCTGTGGAAGGACATATCCGCAGACTTCATCACCGACCTACCCCTTTCCAACACCTATGACTCTGTTCTAGTCGTAGTAGACCGATTCTCTAAAGAGGTGGAATTTATCCCCACCAATAAAACAATTACTAGCCTAGGAACAGCTAAGCTATATAGAGACCATGTATGGAAGCACCATGGTCTCCCAAGGTCCATAATCTCAGACAGAGGACCACAATTTGCTTCCCAAGTAATGAAGGATTTGGGCAAAATGCTCAAAATAGACCTCAAAATGTCCACAGCATTCCACCCTTAAACAGATGGACAGACAGAACGGGTCAATAGGGACCTTCAGCAGTATCTCAGGCTGTTTACCACTGAGAAACAAGAAAAGTGGGCAGAGTGGCTCCCATTGGCACAATTTTCATATAACAATCGCCAACACTTGTCCACTAAGAAAACTCCATTCGAAGTTACCAAAACTTATGAATCAAGGATGGGCATTGAGCCCACAATCACCAAGAATGAATCGTCCTCGGCATTTGCACAGGACTTTTCCAAGACGCTCGAGCAAGCTAAAGCATCACTTGAAAAAGCTCAACAATCTATGAAAAAGCAAGCGGATAAGCACCGCACCAAGGTTCCAGATATGGTAGTTGGAGATAAAGTCTGGCTATCAACTGAGAACATTAAACTCAATCGGGCCTCGAAGAAGCTCACAGAGTGATGGATCGGCCCTTATGAAATCCTTTCCTTCGCAGGACCTAATGCTGTCACCCTGAAACTCCCTTCCACCCTGCGAATTCACCCTACCGTCAACATTTCAAGAGTTACAGTAAACCTTACAAGGAACAACTTGAAAATCAACCCGTAGTCACCCCGGGACCCGTTGAGGGCACACAAGAAGGACTACCAGAGTTCGAAGTCGAGTATATCGTCAATTCTCGACTTAAAGGATGATCTCTGGAATATTTAGTACACTGGAAGGGCTATGACGAGGAAGACCGCACGTGGGAACCTCTGAGCCATCTCACAAATGCCAAAGAGGCATTAAAAGACTTTCACTTATCCAACCTGGCGGCACCCCGGAAACTCAGAATGGTCCAAACAGACTTCAATTCTTTATTTTCATCTTACAACAACATGACAGAACCCTCTCAAGTTCCCTTTAATCGCCTGGAATGTGATTCATAGGAGGGGGGTAATGTTACGATTCCTCATCTCATCTTATCTTATCAAGTCACATGACCACTATCACGTGACCATGGGACATGTCACCTGACCAAGTCTAGGTCAAACACTTTCACTTCATTCACACTCGCTCTAGACCCTTATCTAACATGCTCGTTTAATCTCCATTACTCTAGAACCATGACATCACTAATGACATAGTAGCTTAGTCACTTATCTCTGACCAGCCCTAAACCTGTAAGTAGTATATAAACCAAATGTCATCAACAACTGGACTTCAGTCAAGTCCTGGTTGACTTCCCCAGATCTTCCTCTTGAACTCTATAGCAAGTCTAGTAGTGTGACCGAAGCCTTAATAGGTCTAGGTTGCCAACAGTAACTCTGATTTGCTCCAGCAACTCCAGAGCCTTTTCTCTTGAAGCTCTCTTTTCATTCTGCTTCATTCTGCTCTTCATTCTCTCCTTCGTTTCCTTCCTCTAACCTCTGCACCTGAGGACCACATGTCCAAAAGGTCATTTTCTCCCTCACCTCCAATGCTGCGATGCTTAATAGCTGCCACTCTGGTTGCTCAGCCTTGCACTCCGCTTCAACTCTGGAAACTCTGGAATTTCCGTTTCTTTTCTTCTTCCTTTCCATTTTGTTTTCCAGACTTGGGACCTGCATCACCCTTGTCTGTGCTCTCCTCAAAAGCACCTCATGACATATGCCTTCAATTTCTTCTTCCATTTCTCACCCTTCAGTGCTGTCAACTCTGGTGGCATCTGGTCTGTTCCAGACCACTCCATTTTCTTTTGCTTTCATCTGTTCCATTTTCCAGACCTGGGACCATGTCCCCTTGTCTGCACTCTCTTTGAAGAGCATTTTCTGACACAATCCTTCATCTTTTCTCTCAGCTTCTTCCATACCTCCAGACATTAGGTCTAAAGGTAACTCCATTCCAAGTCTGGTTTGCATTGGCAACTCTGGACCTTTTTCTTCTTTGCCTCTTCATTTCATTTCAGTTCTGTTCTCCAGACCTGGGACTTGCTTTGCCCTTGTCCGCATTCCATTCTGGAGCACCCCCAGACACATCCACTCTTTTCTCTGTCCACTTTATGACCTCATGACTTCTCCTCGGGGTCCATTCCAGACCATCCAAACTTCCCTCTGGGTCCACTCTGGACCACTCCGTTTTCACTCCAATTCTGCCTTCTTGTGTCTATTCTCTTTTTTGTCTCTGACCCTTCTATGCTGTCCACTCTGGCAGCATTCAGTCCATTCTGGGCCACTTCATTTTCTCTTCTGTTCTTCTCCTTTCCCTCTGTTGGCTCTTCAGGCCTTCACCTTTGTCAACTCCGACAACTCCAACGAACTCCAGTCCACTCCAGTCCATTTGTCTCATTTTCTTTTCCTTCAGGCAATCCACCTCTGTAGCCTTCATGCCAAACCTCTTTGGGTTCTCTGACATTTGTTTAGTATAGGACACTGCATGCTCGCCCACTAAAATGATCTGTTGATCATTGGGTTTAAGAAGCCACAACTTCATCTAACATACTCTTACAAATAGAATGCCAAACCCCCACACTCCAGAACTCCATCCAGAAATTTAATCCTCAGAGTTGCACCTTTGGGATTTGCCCAAGGCCTTGGGCCTTTCTGTGGTCATTGTCTGTGGACCTCCGACTGGCTTCATCCAGATTTCTCCCCACATTAAGAACTGACCAACAATTTGTCCCATTTAGCCCTCTGCCATCATTGGTATCTTTATAGCTTGTTGTTGTTGTCTCTGTTGTCTTCTTCTAGGTCTTTGACCTTCGCAGTCTCATCCTGCAACCAGCTTCATTCCAGACACCTCTCCCTGCACTTAGGACTGACCAAGATTGTCTTTTGGCCTCCACCAACTCCAGCATCATTTTCATTCTTCAGGACTTCTTTGCTTTCCGTCCTATCTGTTCATTTCTGCTTTTTCTCCTTTTTATTCTTCTGTTTCTATTTACCTCTGCACTCTGATTACCTCAGCTTACTCTGATTTACTCCAGAGTTACCTCCAATAACCTCCAATTAACTCCAATAATCTCTGCTTTTTGGAATCTCTGCTTTTTGGAATCTCCTTGCCTTTTCGCCTTTCCGATATTTTCTTCTGTTTTAATTTTTTCTTTTCCACTTATGTACTCTGTGGTCAGTGTTCTCAGGCTCCTCTTGGGCCTCGAGGGCTCAGCCTTAAAAGGGAGGCACCATCCACCACTCCCTCACTCTATCATCTCCATCCTTCAACTCCAGTGCACTCACTGCACATCCTCTAGTACCTTTACTCTGGCCATTCTGGAGTTACCCCTCCAAAGCCTCCGCTTCAACTCCGATTTCACCTCCAGTACCCTCAAGGTACACCTCCACCCAACCCCACCTCATTACCCTACCTCTGGCTCCTTGATTGGAGTCCCCTATCCATACCCTCCAGACTCTCTTCTAGGTCTACAGGCTTTCTCTCTGCCTTCCAGACCATCCAGTACCTTGTGGTACACCTCCATGTGTCCTCCAGCACCCTCCAGAGCTATATTCGTTCAGTTCCTCCAATGCTGCATTTTCATTTGCCCCATCACTTTTCCTTCTGCCTTCTTTGTTCTATGTTGGACTAATTGCTGCATTGTCACCTTTCAGTCCACCCCAGTTCTACCTTCAAACACCCCAGTACCTAGTGTACCCTTCAGCATTCACCTCCGATACCTCCGGCCTAACTCTGGAATACTCCATTCTACTTGACCATTCTGTTGCTATTGACCTCTTTCAGGTCTCTTCACTTCCCTTCCTGTTTCCCTCCTAGACTTTTGCCAACTCAGGCATTTTCTTGCATCATCCATGTAGTCCAGTTTCATTATCTCATCTTCTTCCACTTCACCCACCTCTGGTACCCCTTGGTACAACTCCAGATTAACTCCAGTTAACTCCGCTTTTCTGGTGTTCCATCTTCATTTCCACATTTGTTCTGGTCTCCCTCCATCTGCCCTTGTTCTTGTATTACCTCTGTTCACTCTGTTCACACCCTCTGCTTCTATTCCCTTTGGCACATTCCTGTGCCACTTCATTTCCCTCTGGTGCATTGATGTGCCCCTTCACTTCCTTCTATTTTCCTCCATTTACTCCAGCTTAACTCCAGAGTAACTCTGGAATTTTTCCAGTTGACTTCATTTCATTTCGACACTCTGTCTTTTGCCTTTCTAATTTGGACTTGTTCCATTTCCCTCCATCAACTCCGGCCTTACTCCAGTTTTGCAACCCTTTTGGTATACTATGTACCTTCATTTTCTCTGTTTCCAGGACCATTCAGTACCTGGCTTACACCTCCGAATCTCTGGCCTGCTTCAGGCATCTGTGACTTCTTTCTGGGGCCCTCTGACTTTTTTCATCTCTATTTCCATTTCCATCTCTGTATCTACTTTAGAACTTCTCCAAACTCCAGTATGATATCCATACAACTCCAGTCCTTCTCCAGGGACCTTTATCCTCCATTTTTCTGGCACTCTCCAGTGTTATCTGCTCTCAGGCCCCCTCCAGGCACCTCCAACCCCCTTCCAGGGCTTTATCTCTGTTTTCTGTTTCCTCTGTATGCTCTGTTCTTATCTCAGTTTCCACTTTTTAGTCCCTCTGTTCCATTTTCCATTTCCTCTGATCCTATTTTTCTCTCTGTTTTCATCTTCTCCAGTGTCCAGCCACCCCCACATGTCCTCCGCTGCCACTCCACACACCCTGCCATCTCCGGCATCCATTCCACTCTGCTCATGCATCCTCTGTGCTCTTCAAATCCACCTCATGCACCATCTGAATCCATCCTCTGTTAGAATTTGTGCCAAAGACACACCTTGACCCCTTTTGCACTGAGGCTTGGAGCCTCCTTTTTGGAGTTAGCATATTATCAGTAGCAGGACTTCAAGTCTTCCAGCTGGTCCGGATGATTCTTCATCACTCCGAACTCCATGTGGCACTCTTTCTTGGACTTGGCCCAGTAAGCATATCTGTCATCATCTCCATTGGTGTATCCTTTCCAAAGAAGCTTGACTGCTTCCCCAGATTGGCTCTGCACTGAATCCCTGCTTACTCTAGGCCTTGAGGGCTTGGCCTTAAAGGGGAGGCACTGTCATATCCATGACATCCCATCCATCTCCACCTCCTCCGGCCCCATCTCCAACCAACTCTGGTCACCTCTGTCACCCTCAGTCCATCTCTGCTTCCTCCATGCTTGGAGCTCTGCTCCTCCACTCTGGACCAAGGCTGTGCTTGCACAGGGACTCAGCTATCCTGAGACCTGGATATCATTCTGTACATTCCGTTTGTACACCTCTTCACTTCTCTCATCCCTTCTTGGTCCCTTATGGACCCTTGATATTATCTCACTCATTCCCTGACATCCTTGATGTCCCTATTTACCCTCTAGTATAAAACCCTCTGTATCTCTATCATGTATCCCCTAGCATGAATATTGACTTAATTTCTGCTCTCCTAATTCTCATCATGATCCCCTCCTCCTCCTGTTGGAACTCTGCTCCTCTGAAATATGAGGACATGGACCTGTTCAAGGGCATGATACATAAGTCCTGCACCAACATCCTTTCTATGCAACTCTGCTCTGACACCTCCACTCCAGACTTCAGTCCAACTCTGAGATGAACTTCATCAACCACCCTTCAGTACCTCCAGACCTCCAATCAGACTTGAGTCTGGAGAGTTCAGACGATTTAACAGTGAGGAGGAGTGTTGAGAATCTAGGTATTTCATATTCGGAACTTCTATTCCTGATACCAGATTCTAGACCAGTCATGTGATAGGATCACATGATCTTATCTATTACACTATACATATTACAAGGTATAACATCATAGAGGAGGTTCTATTATTGCTATCTTGATAGCTGACTAATACTTACTGTGGATTACACAATTCTACTTATCTTTCTGATAAGAAGCATTTCACTTTTTTATATCCTTTACATATATAGTAAAGAGACCATACATACACAAACAAGTTGTGTAGTATAAAGAACTGGGCCTTTCTCCCAGTACTATAAGAAACATCTTTCAGTTCTCTTCCTCCAAGTTGCTTGATAGTTGAAGACCTCAGCTTCATCTCTTACTATCAAACTTTCTTGACCCATATTACTTCACTTGGTGAGTCTCCTCATCAAGTACAAAATCCTCTACCCCTTGTCTGCGCATATCAGTGGGAGTCTTCTACACTCTCATTATCCTGATGAACTTGTTCAGCAATGCCTTTAACACTTCCATCTGAAACTGCCCAATCCTCTCCAACTTGTTCTCCAGTGGGGTCAACCATTTCATTGACGGTCAGAAGTGTGCCAAAGATCTGTTTTCACAAGTGGAGATTATGCATCTGCCTCTCAAGGGACTCTTCAGCATCTAGCATTTGATTAGATTTGCTATTTGAGTTATTGGTCATCACATTAAGTTGTGCAGGGAGTCGGATTTTAAGGTAGGAGTGTAAGGAAGCTTCTTTATAGAGTATCTTGACTGCCTTGAGTGCTGGTTGCCAGTCAGTATCCACATACTGTGTGCCAAGATGGGCTTGTAAGGCAGCCTCAGCCTGTGGTAATATCATGTCAGATATTGTGAAATCCCAAATAATGTCCCATGCAAAAGCATCAGCATGAGGTGGATATGGAAGGAGTGACAGCACATCAGATGCATCACTATATAGCATTTAATTATTTGATTGAAATCAATTCATTCTGATGATAAAGCAACAAAGCAACTTATGGCTGAATTTTTGTGTGATGCCAGCAATGTGCAATTGTTTCTGGAGTGATCTGATTCCATGCATTTTTTGCCATTGTCATTCCTTCCAGTAGATTGATTTTGTAGATTCCATGCTTGCCAGCTTCATCTCAATCAAGTGCATGTATACAAAAATTACAGCAACAAATTGCCTTGAAACAGTGGATAATTCCAGCATCACATGGCTGCACAAAAGCTGTCTGATTTGGTGCAAAAAACTCAAGGTGGATGTTGGTTGGTTCATATGAAATATTGTGTGCACTGAGGTTGTCAACAAAAAGAAGAATGCACTGCTGTTGTTCTCTCATATGCTGATTGAATTTCTTCAGCCATCTAATCAAAATTAATTTGTATTATGCTATAAGGATATCTTTACTCACTCTTTGAATAGTTCACCAGTCATCCATACTTTCTTGTTGTGTTGATAGTAGAATCCCCATTGCTCTGGCTTGAGTTTTTCACTACCATCAGCATTACAAGCAAAACCAAGTGTAATCCAAAGGCAATCTTGCTTCTTTCCACTCATTGGTTGCATTGCCAGACCTCGATCAGGAGGTGCACTGATAAGATTAGATTAGATATATGTAACTCAATTAGAGTTAATCACTTACCTAGGGAACAAAGAGATTTCATCAAATTTCCATTGATCTTGTGGTGCATATTTTGCACATATCTTCCAGCAATGTTCATACCCAGCCTTAAATGAGTTTATATTAACAAAGCCAGCTTCACCATGCTGACAATGTTCTTGAATGCCATAAGTCTTGCAAAATGATGCAATCCATCCATCACCTAAAAGTCTTTCCTCTTCTGATATATCCAGTTCTTCTTCAAATCTTTGTCTCTTTTTCCTTAACATGGGCCCAGTTACAGCCTCTCCCTTCTGATGCATCTGCTGAACCCAGAGAACTAATGCCCATTTCACCTCTGGAGATGTCACAACATGTGATCTCTTTGATAACAAAGCAGTAGGGTTATCATTGATGTGGGCTTCCATTTGTGTGCGCTGTAACAGTTGTGGTATATCTATATGCTCCTTGGTCTTTCTATCACTGGACCACCTGGTCAATCTGATCAAGGGAGGCACTCATATAGAGGTGCAACATCCTTGAGAGGTTATAGAAGATAAATGGTCAGTGGGGTGACTCCTCTGAGTTGACTGACAATACTCCTCTTGAGCATACTCAGCTAGCAGGGCAACTCCTTTGAGTTGGCTACTGATAAAGCAATGCTCCTCTGAGTGATGACAAGGTACTCCTCTGAGTACTATGAGCAAGACTACTCTGTTGAGTAGCAAGTGAGAAGTAAGTGCAAAATTGATACACCACAAGTGAGTAAGAATTGGCTAAGGGGCTAGTGTACAAAGAATGACTACTTAAATAGTGTCTGGCTAAGTGCATAGCCATGGATGGTAACTAGGCATCAAGATGGTGGTTAGGACTATGCATCACCTGACAGAGAGATGGTGATGTTGGAGGCAATGTCCAAAAGATATTAAAGATGGAGAAGCTATGAAGATGAAGTTATAGTAACAGTGTTACATCCAGCCATCTGCTCCCCTATAATGCCAACTCCAGCCAACTCTGGCCCCTCCATCTGTCATCCTCCATCACTTATCCCTTGGAGTTCTATCCTCATACTCAACTCCAGTGCCTCCGGTGTCAACTCTGCCACAACTCTGGTTAGTTTTCCATCCTCCTTTGTAATTTCCTTATTCATACTATTTCATAACTAATCCTTTATGACATTGTCATATATCCCAACCCTGTACTCATCCCTATGTTTCACTTATTCCTTAATTTCCATTATTCCTTATCTCTGAACTCCTCCATTTCACACCTCACATCAATTCTAGAATTAGTCACCTTTCTCCTCAGTATATAAGTCCTCTGTACTCCACTCTGTATGTTCTCAGTACAAATATTGCATAAGTCTCTCCTCCTACTCTCATCTGATCTCCCTTGCCTCATCTTCCTCTGTCTCTCTCCTTCTCTGGAACCTCTACCCCTATGTCCTCTGAAATCTGAGGACTGGACTTAGACAAGGGTGCAACACACAAGTCCTGCACCAAGTCCTCATAAGTCCCCTCTGTCTCTGCTACTCTGTTTGGACTCTGGTCCACTTCTGCTGCTTACCTCCACTTCCCTCTTCAGCCCCTTCAGACCTCCAGTCAGACTTGACCTGGAGGACCTGGACTTGACAAACAGGATCAGTCTGATGTCATCCAAATACAGGATGACTAGGTAAGGAATGTAGACTTCCTGTGTGAGCAGTCCCTCCCAAATGTGAAGAAAGAAAATAAGTAGGAGGTGACCTCAAAGAAAGAAAACCATAACATACACTCATATAATTTGCATGAGAGTGTAGATTGATCAAATATAAGTGCACCTGTATGCAAAGATGCAAAATGTCTAACAATTTCCCCTTGTTTTGCAGTTGGATGCTGATCAATATAGGCATAAACAGTAAGCCAGTCTGCCAGTGTGAGATTCTTCTGTGAGGTGGCAAGAGGTGCCTGTGCAGAAGTTTGAGGGGTATTTTGACCACTTGCCCTTTTCTGCTGCCTTGCTGGATGTTTAGCAGCAGGAGGCTGAGCATGAGGTTTGCACTTTTAGAGTTTCAGACATCAGATCTGTAAGCTGGAGGGATGATGGATTGTATTCTAATAATTTGACCACTTTAAATGTATTTTCAAACAATGGCAGTGGCAGCCTAAGTAGGGAATGGCACAAGTATACCCCCAGGTATCTCAACCTCACCTGTACCCATACCCAGCATTGGTAAGTACTGGGGTGTTAGACTGCAGGATACTTGTAGTCACTAAGTATCCTAAGGTAACTAATGGTGCAATGTAAGTACTAGCTTATGTAAGCTAAATGCGTAGGTAATCAATAATTCCAACACTCCCCCTCAAGCTGAAACCCTGGCAAGGTGAATGCTTGCCCAAAACAAAGAGGGAAATAATAAAGAATGTGATAAAAGGAACTGAATACCTCTAAACAGTACTTGCAGCATCAATGCAGAGGTTGTCCATAGTATCGATGATGAGTCCGTATATACGTCCGTGAGGTGGCAGCGCAGCGCTCGAACGGTTACCCGATATGGTAAGTCGCGGCTCGGCCATAGTGCGCTCTTGCTGCAGCGTGCGCGCTCGACTTCGACTGGCTCTGGGTGCCATTGCGCTCATGTTTCACGTGCTATGTTCGCTTCCCCATCATCTATAGTTAATATAAAACAAATTTAATGATTCCAGCTCGCCCGATATCGCCTCGACACGGCCGTGATACTCGGTGAGTGGATGGCGCTTCTGACTCTTCTAAGTCGTGGTTTGAGTCGTCCTCGACGACGCGGTGGGTCTGGATGATCTGAGTCGTCTGTGGCGCATTTGAGATGGTGTGTACGGCTCAGGTGTGTCCGTCGTCTTGCGGTTGCGCTTTCCATGCTGACTTGTCTGGTTGCCAGCTAGCGCCTTCGTGTTGACTCGTTTTGAGTCATGGCGCGCGTCACTCGTTGCGCCGCCCATTCCAAATCGTCTTCTATTGTCTCCACTGTCATCCGCATCATTTCCGCGCTTCAAATCGCGTTCGACCGCTCTCGACGCCTCCTTGACCTCAAGATAGACTCCTGGGCCTCTAGCTCGACGTAGCGCGTTCATTCCACCGAAGCGCTCGTCTCTGTCGTCCTCTGGACGTTGTAGATGCGTCCTGCAACCTCTATGCGCCGCCGCTTTGCCGCCTGGGTCATGTAACTCGACTGGCGTCCTTTGAGGTGAGTCTTCCTCGACCCTTAACTCTACACGTTCACCGACGTATTCTGACGCGTTTGACAGCTTCTGCGGCCTGTTTCTAGCGTCCTCGTCGCGTCTCAAAGCCTTCGACGCGTCCGCTTCATCTCCGCTGAGTCGGCTTCCAGAGCTCAACAACCTTCTCTCCCCCTCGAGCTCGACGCTTGGGGGTTTGTCCTGGATATTCGCGGTGTCGTCCGGCGATTTCGGTGGTTCCGGCGAGTCTCTTGGCATGTCCTCATGCCGTTCTGGATGCTGATCTGGCCCGCCTGTAGCCAACGACCTCAGCGTGGCTCCCTTCGAGTCACCGCCAGCGCTGTTCGTTGCGCCCTCGTCGCTGTTGCTACGGCCTCGTTGGCCTTCTCCACTACCTTCTTGGACCTCTGGTGGTCCCTCGACGTCGTCCGCTCGGTCGCTGGACCCGTTCGTCATGCTCTCTGCGGTGTCCGTCTCGATCGACTCGACTGACTCGGGCTCGTCCTCAAGTACTCCAGGTCCCTTCGTCCGGTCGACTGGCCATTCCCCGCACCGTCCTTGGACGTCTACAACGCCCTTCGACTCTTCCTCGTCAGCAGTACTGGCCCTCGTCGGACCCTCTCGCTCCCCCTCAATCAGTGCGCTATGATGCGTCTTGGCGTTCCTCCTATCGGCTAGCACGTTCCATCGTGCTTCTCCGACCTCTCCGTCGCCGTCCGCGTCCGCATTAGCAAGCACGACGCCTTCGACTTTCTCGACCTCAACCTCTGCCTTGGCCCTTGCCTTGCCCGCTCCTTCGTCCAGGCCTTCTGGCTTGTCAGGGGGCTCTGTGGGCTCGTCTGGATGACGCTCGTCGTTACCCGGCGCGTCCGCAGGGTCTTCTGACGGTCTTGACTTCGCCGTCTCGCCGTCGTCTGGTTCTGTGACGCTGTCATCTGCGCAGTCGTGCCCTCTCGACATGTCCTCTTCGCGCACGGTAAGCCCAACGCTCCCGCCGCTCGACCTCCAGTCCTCCCCCTCGAGCGGCATGCTCTGGGGTATCTCCAGTAGGCGATCTTCTCCGCCGTTCTCGACTGACTGCCCATCCTGGGCTTTCTGCATGCATGCGATCGTTTCGCCGCCGTCTTCGTCGTTGTCGACTCCCGGTCCAGCGTCCTTTACGCCTCCTGCTGCCTTCATTCGGCCCTCTCCTCGCGATTCGGTTTCGCTCGGCGTCCGTACGGCATGTGTGGTGGTCGTCTCGACTGGTGGAGTAGCATTTGGCTCGCGCGACCCGTCTGCTGGCCTTGTGGGCTCGGCGCATTTCGCGTTCGGGTTTGCGACGTCAGCAGTTGCTTCGTCGTTCCTGGGGCTTGCTGTTTCGGGTTCCTGGGGCATGACCGTAGTGCGACAGACTTCCGTGTCCTTGCCTTCGTCATCCTTACC
>JBBPKI010001388.1:0-12778 GCA_038089155.1 Nevesoporus exiguus
AGTAAGGCGGAATCAGTGCGACATGAAAGGTTATCTGTACCTCATTACTGCGCTTGAGGAGAATATCATTGAAGTTTGCCGGGCCGAGCGATAGTGCATCTGAGTAATGTCTGATAGCTTCGTCGTGTGTCTTGGCGTCCCTCGCAGTGTCACCGAGGTTTACTAGCTTTTCGACGTAACGTCTTCGAAACTCTGAGTGAGAGGTATGAGTCAACCTTGCCCAGGTCATTATTCCAACTGCCTACTAAGTTCCCAGTCTGTGCGTTCGTCGGTGCTCGCATCGTCTGGTAGTTCATTTTTCATCTTCTGGAAACATTCGACCACCTCTGCAATGCGATCATCTCCATCCAGGATGTTGCAGATGGTGCGGTAAACAACAAATCTGGGCACATTGAACTAAACCAAGGGTCAACGCATTATTGAAACCACCGCAGAAAGCGTACCTTGACTGCAGTAGCCAACGCATCGTGCACTGAGCAACCAGCTAAGATCGTCTTTGCCCACTTTGTCAGCACGGCATTTGGGGCCGAAGGGCCAAGCGATAATGCAGAGGAGTAAGCTGCCAGCACTTCGTCACGCTTCTTAGCATTCAAGGCCTCGTCTCCGATCTTTTCTAATGTTTCAGAGCATCTCCGAGTGAATTCTGATAACGGCGTTTAAATACTCGATTGCAACGCCTGATATCGAGGCTCACCGGTAAACCAGTCGAGAAGGAATTCATTGGCCCCAATATCCTCATGCATGATAGTTTTCATCTCGAGAAGAGACTCTGCAGCATCGAATATGCGACCTTGAGCGAATAGTGCTTCGCATTGATGCTTTTGCTCGTGCGCCTGGATAATCCGGAGGAGCTGACCAATTTTGTCACCTGAAAGTCATGAGCATCGATAGAGTGCAAGCAATAGCAGGAGTGAACGTGCTTGCGCCAATTTCCTGTGTACGAAGGGCTAAACGTAACGACTTGATGATATTGTCCTGCTCATTGGATGCGCGCTGAGACTCGGTGAGTTCGTGGCGGAGTTTGTGGATGCGGCTACCTAGTATACGTGAATTCAAGTGGATATGAATCAGCGTGATGGTGGACCTACTTGAGCTCTCCTGCTGCGTCCGGAGAGACCGGATCATGTCATCCTTCTCTCGGTGAGCTGCTTGAGATTCGGTAAGCTGGATGCGCAGCTCTGGAACAAGTTGGACGAAGAGCTGCATATAAAGAGGGGTAATTGACGAGTGAGCGGAGATCGATCTGGCAGACAAAGGATTTAATGTAGTCGCTTACATCATAGCTATAGAACGAGAGAACCATGTCGTAGATATTATGAAGGGAAATCTTATCGAGTCCACCAATCGCGAGGTCCAGGTTTTCAGACATAGCCATACACTCGACCCTGTGAGTGTGCTCAATGACAGACCCGATTTGTTCCTGCGTTGTAGTATCCCAGAGCGAGATAGATGAACCCGCGGAGACTGCGAGGAACATGTTGTTGCTGGCCAGAGCGATACATTCAGCATTCGCAGTGCTATGAATGGGCCATTTTGATAGCGTCCTCCCGGTGGAGATCTCAAGACAGTGGATATTACCATCGCAAGACAAGGCAAAGAGTTGCTTGCTATTGCTCGTCCAGACAAGGGAGTTGTTGCGCCACGAGCCCACTTTGATTGGGACGTCGAAGAGGAGGTCGCCATTCTGGGTGTCGTAGATCCGAACAGAGTCGCAGGCCCACGTAGCGGTTGCGATGAAACGTCCGTCGGGTGAGAACTTCGCAGCGGCTACCTGCCAGGTATGTTCCCATGGGCCAAGGAGTCGTTCGCCAGTCGAGAGCGACCAGACACTGACAGTCTTATCGTCCGATCCGGTCACGATTTTTGTCGCGTCCGGTGAGAAGTCGACTGCACATATTCTTTTGTCGCTGTGTCCTGTCAGTTTAGTCACCTCTTTGTGTGTCTCCACATCCCACACCTTCACCACCTGACCATTCTTCATCCCGCCCGCGATCCATCTTCCATCTCGTGACACCGCAATGTTGAGAACATCATCTTTCCCCACGTTCATCGGCGTTCCTACCTCTGTGCCATCATCCACTCGCCAACGTCGAATCTTGGAGACTACGGCACCGCTCACGACGTGCCTTCCATCTGGGAGGAATGCAAGAGTGCATATTCCGCCTAGGCCATTAATTACGATTGATTTTGCTTCCTTCTGGCAGACGATACTTGAAGTGGAGCGGTCTGCGCTCGACTCTTGGGTCATCGTTGGCATTGTCGCTGAACTCATCTCGCCTCTCACCTGGGATCACTGTTGCTTCACTTTGGTGGCTATTCTTCGAGGAAATTTGGTCCTCCCTCCGGGCCCGCTCTTGTGATTCTATTAACATTGTCCTTTCGACTGTCCGCCCAACACTCACCGTTCTTTGTCCACAGACGTATGTTGGAAAACATGCTCGGCTTAGTATCAGATCGACAGGAGGAGGGCGAGCGGCCATTCATTTAATATGGAGGCTCAGAGTTGAAGCAGCCACAGCTGCAGTCCGAGTAGCTGAGGACGTCTGGGAAATGGACGGTTTGGTGGCAAGTACGGCAAAAAGTCCAGAGCGGGCACGTGGTAATACTGCCACAGGTTGCCCAGGGAAGGGAATTGCCTTACAAAGAACTCACTTAGATTGGGACATCGAAGAAGCACAGAAGCCTTCGGAAGAACAAGGTGCTCAGCAAAGTGGATGAGGGATTGGTACGTGTTATGCATGTCGGCAATATAGCGAATTGGCTGACGCCTGGTACCGTTGCAACCATGTTTGACAATACTTTCCAGATGCTGGTGGACTAAGTATAGTACTTGCTTTGATGGGGGGGTACCGAAGATGGGAGCAACTTCACCTAAACAGATCACGTGCAAGTTACGCACAGCCGCCCCCGGAGCCGCTACATGCGCCTACTACGACGCCGCTCGACCACTCAGATCAACCGCTACTGTGACGAATGGCGTATGCAGAGAACTTCGGTCGACCCTGGAGTCTAACCCTTAGATCTCTGAGTTTCGCACTCCAAAACCGAGCATGGTACGAGAGCAAGTGCTTGCCAGCCATCCACCTCGGTACGACTGGGTCATCAACTTTGGTGGGAAACACAGCGCCGACCCCACGGGCAAAAGGACGGAGCTCCTTGCTAGTGTCAAGCGCATCCGCGATGAGATTAATAATGAGGGGGAATGTACGGTTCTCCTCTGGTGTGGTGCTGGAGTTGCTAGCCCAGGTTTATCTTTGGACGCCCGATGAAAGGATGAAGGAACAGAGCCTCCATATTCGCCAAGGTAGGAATTCTTGGATAACACGGCCGAGCCTCAGTGGATGACTGAATAGTCGACATATGTTCTTTCTTTGGACGGTTGGCAATCTTATCGCTGATTCAACCTAGTTGGGGTACGTGTGCTACCAAATCGATACTCTCACTGTCCCACCCTATAGTTGTTGCCGCTAGGCATTTGTACTGGATCATGATTTTAATCTGCATAGACTCCTCTAGGGTCGTGAGTTCATAATGCATTTTAGATCTATCCTTATCCCACCCAAAAGGATTTACTAACACTCTTGGCCATAAGATCTTGCCTGTTTGAACTCAAACACGGGGATAGCATAACCACTCCGGTTGCTTAGATCCCAGTATCTAACATATATACCGTCCGCGGTGCTGAATATAACCGCTCAGTATCATCTGCCTTTTGGCTTAGCGGCTAAGCGCGGCGGTCTAGTCGTTACAGGTAGTAGCCATTTCTTCCGTTAGTGTGTTTTTTTTTTTCGTCTCGTGCCTGAGGTCAGTTCCCACAGCAGGTACGATAGTCAAAAAGCAACTGGATCGCAGGCGAGGGGATGGTCACCGACCGCGCGAAGATATCGTGACAGACAGAAAACATGAATTACCCTTGATCCACATGTCCAAGTGAGCAAAGGATATACCACGATAACCGTCCGATCGAAATGTAACATACAACAAAACCTATGGCAGAATGATGCCTGAACTACCAAAAGAGCAACTACGCGAGCACTACTTGGCATAACACTAGCATATCATCATTGAAGGCCTGAAATCATCCGACTATTTCCGGGTAGCTACTGTATGTCGACCATACGGATGCAACGCAATAAGTCGGTCAACGACGTCTCCTTGCGAATGCGAGCCATGATGAAGCTATCAGTGGCAACCCGTTTATATTGTGCGCGAGCTAACGGGGCGAGTAACAGCCCGCCAAACGGCTGTTTGAGCCGGATGACGAGCCGCAGTGCCCGTGTAGCTGCATCCAACCGAGCCACCCCACTCGAAAAGTCAGGGTCGAGAAGAGAGCTAATCCATGGGTGAACAAGAATTAATCCTTCCATCCCGGATAGGTCATCTGCAGTCTCGATATCGATATCCACAAGCATCGGCGTCATCGCGCGATAAACAAGAAGCTTGGACATCGAATCCGATTTCGAGATAGGGGTAAGGTCAGCGAGGGGGAAAACAATACCAGGAAGTCTCAGTCGACCGGCGACAAGTGAGAGTGGGGGAAGGTCATACAGTTGGTCATACAGTGCTACAGTCATGGATCGGTCGGGGAGGGATGAATGCAATGCCGAGACCATCCTATTCATCTCGGCTGCCTCGATGGCCGGTGGGACATGGGGCGGTACAGCTTGGTCGTAGACCGTGAGATTGATGGGGAGATAGGTGTGGTGGCTACCAGACTGTCCAGTCCACGCGAGAAGTGTGACATCATCTGAACGCGTCAGGATGTGTTCTAACAATCGGCCCACCGCCTGGTTGCCCTCGCCGTATATGACGGGGAGAGCGACATGGAAGATACCAAATAACGAGTATGCCATATCTTCTTCACGTGTTGTTTGCCGTCTGGAAGCCAAGAAGAGCTTCTCGCGTGCCCTGGTTAACCCTGGTTCCAGCCTGGTCAACTCCTCCGTCGTAAAGTTCGTCGCCCGTTCCATTTCCGAGAGGACAGCAAGCGATTCCTTGTGGTTGAAGATCTGCAGTCCAAGGTATGGCTTCCAGTCCTCGGTGTAGAACTGCACAACCTTCGAGGCCACATATTCTTGGTATGTCCACCCACGAGTGTTCCAGATGCTCCGCCACAGACATCCGGCCTCCTGTAACTCTGACAACACACCGAGAAGGTGGACGACAGTGAGAGATGAACAGCGATACCACCTGAACATCGCGACGATCGATTCCTGTTGGACCCCCTTGTCGAGCTGGTTGATGCAACACGTGTCGCTCCATGCCCACTTGAACTGAAGGGCGACTACGAGCTTGCAGAAATTTCGCAGCTTGTCAAAGGTTGGAGACGATGGTAGGCTATAAACGGAAGTGTTCTCGACTTGCTGGAATGTTGGTTCATCGGGCTGCCACCTGTGCGAGAACATTACGTAGCCGTAGAACCTCTTCACTTCTGTATGGATACGTGAATGATCGAGGGCTGTAGTCATTGAAGACCGAAGTTCATTATAGATGGGTAGTTCCTCGAATGCTGCCGCTTGCTGTGTCTTGTTGTAGAGACGGCCTGTGTTTGTGTCGATGAGTACAGTAGGCAAGTGGCGCACAGCTTCCTTGGTTTCCTTTTGAATCGCAGAAGTGGCATCGACATACTGATGGCGAAGCTCTACTCATAACCAGTCAACATTATTGTGTATGTCAAATATTGAAAAAAAGAAGATTTACTGCGCATTTGTGGATCAGGTGACTGGTCGAGTTTTAAGAGCATCACCCTGAACGCTTCGAGCGCTTCGCCATAGCGGCCCATGCCGTGTAGTGCGGCGTGCTTCTCCTCGTATCCTTTATGTGAGGATGGATCTATCGCGATGACCTAACGGCACGGATCAGAATGGGGCGTTTGATGCGACATGGGGTATAATCCGTGCCTCGCTGCTGCGCTTAAGGAGAATTTCATTGGCATCTGTTGGGCCGAGTGATAGTGCATCCGAGTAATGTCCGATAGCTTTGTCATGCATCTGAAAGTCCCTTGCGGCATCGCCAAGCTTCACCAACTTTTTGGCGCAACGTCCTCGAAACTCTGAGCGAGAGTCTGAGTCAGCCTTGCCTGAGCCGCTGTTCCAACCACCTACCGAGTTCCCACTCCGCCTGCCCGTCAGTGCGCGAGTGATCTGGTAGCTCATTTCTCATCTGCTGGAAACACTCGACTGCCTCTTTCAAGCGGCCATCTCCTTCTAGGATGTTGCAGATGGTGCGGTAAACAATAAATCTGGGCACCTTGAACTAAATCGAGAATCAATACTTTGTTGAGACTATAGCAAGAGGCATACCTTGACTGCAGCAGCCAGCGCCTCGTGCACTGAGCAACCAGCTAAGATGGTCTTTGCCCACTTTGTCAGCACGGCATTTGGGGCCGAAGGGCCAAGCGATAGTGCGGAGGAGTAAGCTGCCAGCACTTCGTCCCACTTCTTAGCATTCATGGCATCGTCTCCGATATTCTCTAATGCTCCAGTGCATCTCTGAGTGAACTCTGACGACAGGGATTAAGTTTTGAAACCCAACATCCCATGCCGAGACTCACTGGTAAGCCAGTCAGAGAGGAATTTATCGGCCTTGATGTCGTCGTGTAGGGTATTCTGCATCTCAAGAAGAGACTCTGCACTATCAAGTGTGCGACGTTGAGCATGTAGAACCTCGCATTGATGCTTTTGATGGTGCGCACAGATGATCCGGAGGAGAGCATCCGATTTTTGTTCAAGCTGAGTGATTTTATCGTCTAACAGCCATGGGAATCAATGGCGCACAGGTAATAGCGACGATGAACGCACTTGCGCCGGTTTCCTGGGTATGAAGGGTTGAACGTAGTGACCGGATGGTCTCGTCCTGCTCATTGGATGTGCGTTGAGACTCGGCGAGTTCGTTGCGGAGCTCCTGGATGCTGCTACCTAGTATATGTGACTCTCGATGGATGTGAATCAGCGTGGAGACAGACGTACTCGAGCTCTCCTCCAGCGCGCTTAGCGACCGGATGAGGGTGTCCTTCTCCTGGTGAGATTCGGCAAGTTGTGTATGCAGCCTTGGAATTAGGATCTGTATATAAGGAAAAGCAAGTGACGGATGACTAGAAATCTATCTGGGGAGCTAAAAAGTTGATGTAGTTACTTACAGCATAAGCATAGAACGAGGGAAGTAGATCGCAAAGATTGCGAAGGGAAATCGTCTCGTCTCCGCCGGTTGCGAGGTTCAGGTTCTCTGATACAGCCATCCACTCGACCACGTCAGTGTGCTGAATAACAGACCCGATTTGTTCTTGGGTCGTAGTGTCCCAGAGCGAGACGGATGAACCGGCGGAGACTGCGAGGAACATGTCGTTGCTTGCCAGAGCGATGCATTCAGCATTCGCGATGCTGTGAATGGGCCATTTCGATAGCGTCCTCCCGGTGGAGGCTTCGAGACGGTGGATGCTACCGTCGACAGACAAGGCAAAGAGCTGCTTGCTATTGCTCGTCCAGACAAGGGAGTTGTTGCACAATGAGCCGACTTCGATTGGGACGTCGAAGAGGAGGTCGCCATTCTGGCTCTCGTAGATGCGAACAGAGTCGCAGTTCCATGTGGCAGTTCCGACGAAACGTCCGTCGGGTGAGAATTTGACTGCTACCACCCGGTAGTTATGTTTCCACGGGTCGAGGAGTCGTTCGCCAGTCGAGAGTGACCAGACACAGGCAGTTGAGTCGTCCGATCCGGTCACGATTTTCGTCCCGTCCGGCGAGATGTCGACTGCTCGCACCCAACCACTGTGTTCTGTGAACTCGGTCGCTTTTGCGCGAGCCTCCGCATTCCATGCCATCGCCCGACCACTTTTCGTCCCGCTCGCGATCCATTTTCCATCTCGTGACACCGCAATATTGAGGATATTATCCCCCACATCGATTGGTTTTCCCACCTCTGTGCCGTCGTCCACCCGCCAACGTCGAATCTTTTGTTCCCTGCCACCGCTCACGATGTACTTCCCGTCAGGGAAGAACGCGACAGTAAATATTCTACCTCGACTCTCGATTACGATTGGTTTTGCTTCCTTCCGTTGAACGATGCTGGAAGAGGAAGTGCTCCCGCCCGGTTCATTGGTCCTCGTTAGTGTCGCCGTTACACTCGTCTCGTCTCTAGCATTTTCAGTTGCCATTGCTTCGCCCCGGTGGCTCTTCCTTGAAGAAGGTCGATCCTCTCCCCGAGCCCGCTCTTGTGATCCTATCAGTATCGTCTTTCAGCTACCCTTTTGACTGTCCAGCCTGGCACTCACCATTCTTTGGCCACAGACCTATGTTAGAGAGCATGCCTGGTTGGGTGTCAGATCGACGAAGAGGGGATGCACGGCCATTCATTTCCAGTACGCCCTCAAATAGCTTCCACGAACGTGTTTCCTTATCGAATTCAATCACACACAGATCGCCTCGTGTCTTCGGTGTTTGTGCTTGTTCCCACCTGAATGTACCCTTGACCCTTCTCATCGCGACGAATCATGATATGACATGTCAAGGGCAAAAATCGTGCTGGAAATAGTCTGGAATGGAGGAGACATGAATTTCTTGTCGTCCCTCACCGTGCCCTCAAATCTATCCACAATCATTGCGCATACATTCACAAACTCCCTGAAGCAAGGTTCAAATATGTTTTGCCCCTGTCCACAACCCCGGTTCTTGTCGGTTATGGCCTGGTCCATGGCCACCTCGTTATATCCGCGCCCACCCTACTTTCTTCAAGTTGCAATGTGCACCACCCCGAGAAGGAATTCACGTCACCTTCACGTTCTCCCTTACCGTAGTAGCAGTTTACGAGACCCTATGACAATGAAACTGCCGGTATCTGTGAAGTCCCGATCAGAGGGTCACGTCCCCTGTCTCTCGCAAATTCAACACGGTTCGCTCGACTAGGTGAGAACTCATCGCTCTCGTTGGGTGTATGTCAAGTAGAGTAGGATGCTTGCACTCAATACCCGCGCTAGTATGACGCACATGTACGCTCACACACACTCCCAGTTCCTCTCGATCCTGAGACCAACCTAGCACCCGCGTCCGATCCTGCAGACCAACCCCTGCGAGCTTTAAATAGTCGTATATCCCTGAAACTTCCCTGTTCTCAAGCCCGCACGATAACTCCAGTCAATGCTAGTATAAATATACTGTTGCGGAACGATCGATCCATGGTATGTCTTGTGGTCGCACTCCACTCATGCTGATACAGACATGATCCTAACGCCTCTCTCACGTGCTCTTCTTTGCTACCGGTACCTTGTCTATCTTGGAACGCGAGGAGGTGCTGCGATACGTCCGGAATCCCTGATCATTTGGTCAAGACTGTCAACGACGCTGGTGTAGGGAAAGCATTGGGCACGGACTCAAGAGCAGGTTTGGTCCTTGCAGTGACATTAGGTGTGGATCTAGGTCGAACCGATGGTGAGATGGTCTTGTGGTGCGCCCCTGGAGCCAACTCACCGGTCACTCCGATAGCACGTCCAATATCTTCGAAATGGTCTCACATACTCCTCGACAATCCAAACCCTATCCGGTCATCTCCAACTTGACTTTGTCGACCTCCTAGGCTCTCCATCACTCGTAGTCCACCCCTCGGCTTGGTTTATCCCCTCGATCCCTTTTCCCGTCCATCGTGGGCTTGAGAGTCGCGCAAAGGTCACTATCTCTATGTGCGCTGGAAGGGGCACGTCCTATATCCAGGTTCAGTTATCGAACGCATCATCGAGCTGACAGATGGACCCGGCCCCATATAACTGCGACTTGGCACGGAGGTAATGCCAGCACCGTTTATTGCATGTCATTCCATCATTGAACGCGAACGTTTCCTGGACTTGTCTCGCCCCCACTGCAGTAGGTGTTGCGTCCGTGGTACGTCCGTTCTGAGCTCGAATCTTTCGTTGTCGTGTTGTCACAGCATCGCTCCCATAGTGCGAGGACATCGTCAGTCCACAGACAACCTTCCTGCCCTCTAATTGTGGGATGGCCCCTTCCTTGTCTAGAGGTAGCGCAAATTGCGACTATTACTGGTCACTTCATCACCAGACGCGAACGTTTTATGGAGTCGTCTTGCCTCCTGCTGCGGTGGGAGTTGGGCCGGGTACGTCCGTTCCGAGACTGAATCTTTCGTTTTGTGCTGTAGGTCACCTCCTGTACATACATGCCGCTGGATCCACTAGCCACTGCGAAATCGTGATCTGGCCAGAGGGCCGATGTAAAAGACAGCGCCCTCCATTTCTGTCTTACCGTATCCCCGAAGGAGACAACCAAACTCGCTCGACTAGGCGAGAAACTGTCTCTCGAACTTCATAGGCTTACGTTAGCGGAGCCAGACACTGGTGCATCCATCCTTCACGTGTCAGCCCTTTGTTAGCCAACATGACACATGACACCCCAGACCGTCATACCATACCCACCGCCGTCTGCGCAGACGTCGTAAGTGGTGGGTTATTAGGCCATAGTTGACAGGTCTTGCATCTAAGACCTTCCGTTCTGGCGATTTCTGGAGGGATAGCGGAAGGAGCAGCTGGTCGTTTGAATGTGGTAGTATCGTCTAGAGTGGGCGGACAAAGTATTGTCATGAGCTGAACTGCTTGGCCCCACTAGTACATGGACGTAACCGGAAGCCCATCCAACAAAGTCGTTATCAAAATTCTGAGCGGACTCATGACTACTCTCGCCAGAGGAAACTGAAGTACCTATTGTGCAACCTACTAGGGTGTCCATCATGAATCACAGCAAGATGTACCATTAGCATCTTGACTCTTAGTTTATTTACGACGCTGAACATGCGTTGGCCCCAAATGACCCTCTACAAAATACCAACAAATCACTTGCCCACCGAAGATCGGATGTGACGTTTCAGAGTATTATAAGGTGACTGAACCAACAAGTTCCTCCTCCGTAAACTGGACGATCTCCTCGCCCGATGGCCGCGATCGAACGATATCTGCGGTGGACCAACACCGCTGCATGAACATCCACCGGTGGTCCGTAACCAGCGCACTGGTCAGACGTTTCGGCGTCATCCCTTTCGAGACCGCATGCACGACCTGCGCCTCACGCGTATAATAATGGTATGGCACCCTACCGCTCAGAATCTGTCCAGCACGAAGCGTATGAGATCATGCGATGAAGCACGCAAGGGAGAAGAGCAGCGACGGACCTGTAACATGATGCTCCCAAACGCATACACGTCGCTCTGTGTCGTGGGTCCCACGTGTGGCGACTCCTCTTCCACGCCGTCCTCGGGCACCTCGAGGGCGAGCAGTTCGGGAGCGGTCCAGCGTAGGTTCCCCCTCGCGTGGAACGACGTTACAAACGTCGATCCCCCTAGTTCAGTCAATAACATTGATAGGCCAAAGTCGGCGATACACGCAATCCCGTTTCCGTGAACAAGGACGTTAGACTGGGGAGGACGTGGATGAACAAAGTAACATGGGTGCGTCGTGGAATACGTACCCCAGATAAATCCCCGTGCACAACAGAACACGAATGCACTGCCAAGGACGTCACTTAAAATCCGCTGCGGTTGTGGTATGACCTGATCCGGTACACTCACGATACTGGAGACCAGATGCGACATCATTGAGCTATGTGAATGGATCAAATTCATTTTCTAAACAGCAGGGTCGCCAAGAGACCTACTAAACCAAGAATCTCGACCACCGAGAGGCTTTCATAGTGGTCTTCGAGATAAGATGTCAAAGCCCCATTTGCCACCCAGGGGCACACCATGGAGGGTAATCGACCAAACCCCATGGTAGTCCCAAGGAGTGGTAAGACATTGGCGTGCCTGAGGTCCAGCCATACCTTAATCTCCCGCCGGAGTCGCTGCGAGAATTCCAGGGTCAGTTGTCCACGACGATAGGAACAAATACTATAGTATTTTCTTCTTTGGATAATTGCCGTCCTCGCCCAAGTACGTCTTGATGGCTTTGATGGCGACCTGGTAACAGTGTCTCTCGGTTATCCCGTCGATTGCGAAAGGGAAGCATGCCTTGATGGATTCTCCATTCTCTTGGAGCATCCCCCGGTAAATGTCTGCAAACCCACCCGATGCGACTGGATCATGACCATCCCGAGTGATCTGATTGGTGAGATCACTTGGGAAGCGTTTACTGTCGACCATCTGGGTGAGTAGTCTACAGACAGTGGGATGGATAATAGTATAATTCACTCGATGTCATGTCTTTCTCCTTCATCTGAAGTCACGGTGGTGTTCTCCGCATCATCGTCATCATCAACAGTAACGGTGGTCTAGAATACCGTCACCGACCCGAATGACGGGGTATAGGTATATATCGCATACCGTCGTGGATTGGGGCGCAGCCTCCAATTGTGCTTGGTGTCTCAGTTTAGTGAGCCGGACGCGCAGCTCTCGAACGGTCTTTTCGAGTGTCGTTATTTCCTGTACATAGGGCTAGCAATCCATGGCTGAGGTGTCCACGTCGAACCGAAGCTTTGGCCGAAGTACTCACATTTTCAAGGTAGGGCGTAGGAAGTATGTCGCTGAGATTGCGAAGAGTGATTGCATTCTCTCCACCGGCCGCAAGGTGAAAGTTTTTTGATATGGCTATAATGCGGACATTATGCGTATGTTTGATAACGGACCCGATTCGTTCTCGTGTCGTAGTATCCCAGAACGAGAGGGATGAACCGGCGGCAGTTGCGATAAACTTGCCATTGCTTGACAGGGCGATACATTCAGCGCGCACAAACAACTTGAACTTGAAGAGTATCGACCTGGTGGAAACGTCGAAACAACAGATATTGCGGCC
>JBBPKI010001389.1:0-12768 GCA_038089155.1 Nevesoporus exiguus
TCTCCATATTGTGTGAACCAAATCACATGACCCTGGGGGCAATTTCATAGCCAGGAGTATGTACTATTTATAATTCCACCAAAGCTAATTGCAATTCCCACGGTGTTTGGTGGTGTGCTTCGCACACCACCATCCAGGTCAACATGGAAAGGGTTTTTGAGGTCACTGTAGGTATTCCAGCTGATCGTAACACCTGTTGCAGTCTACATCCGTCAATGTCACCAACATTCCTTGTTACACTGGGAAATTCTCACAGCATCCGGTCAGGTTGTTCAATGACATGATAGGGGTCTGGGGTATGTGCAGATAGCGGAATGTTTCATTCAATCGTCCACTGGAATGCCTGTAATACTAACAGAACGAACCATGTACTCAACATACACCACACCATAGTAAATAGTAATGCAGCACACTATCATCTACACTGAGCAAGTCAGTGACGACAACAGAATGAAGGTAAATTGAAGGCAGCATCATGCACGATCCTTTCCATGTCCCCTCTTCTTCATTCGGTTCCTTATACCACTTTTGAAATGACCGCCACCACCAGGAATGAGGTCGACGCCACTGACTGAATCAATTTCCATGTCGTGTGCTTTGGCAGAGCGTGTGTCAGATGAGGCACCTGCACATGGGTTGAAAGGACCTGCGCATGAACTAGATGGGCCGGCACATGAGCTAGATTTCCCTGCTTGTGTGCCAGACAGACCGGTGTGCGACCTGGATTCATGAGGAGGACCTAGAACTTCCGAGCCATTGTGAGGTGGACCTGCACACGCCCTAGATGCATGGGGTGGAGTCGACATGTCCGAGCTGTCCCTTCCCTCTCTATCGTTGGCAGTCGGGGTGTGCAGGGGAGTCGTCAAGGGGCTGGACGGCTTGGCGGCAGGTAGTTTATTAACTTCCATTGCATTATCTGCAAGCTGGAGATTCTGAAATGCCAGGTTTTCCTCCTCCTCTGGGTCAAGCTGTGAGTGTGGATCGTTTAAGAATTCCCGAGTGATGGGGTTGGTTGTGGGGTCGTATGCTCTGGTATTAGCAGTCGTGGTCATTGCGGTTGCTTCGGTGTTGCCTCGTGCAGCCTTGCAGGGGGTAACGTTCATTTCATCATCGTCTGGCAAATTTGGTGGTGCAGAAGGTACAACTTTGTCGGACAGGTCAACAACCCTGGACACAGGTGGCATGCGAGGAGGAACTTCATTGGACACCTTGGCAACCGTAGTTGTGGTAGTCGGGGGATGCGGTGCAGGCGAACATTGGCTACTTTGTCTGGCACTTGTATTTGTAGTCACAGCTGTTACCGGTGGCATCATGCGTGCTGCTTGGGATGGGCCTGCTTTGTTCGAGATCTTGGGCAGAGGGGTTTCATCTGATGCTTTCTTTTTGCCCTTGGTCTTCGCTTTAGTACTCGCACTTCACCCCAAAGGATTCTTCTCCATGTCTGTTGTTTGTTTGACCTTTTTCTTCGGAGGTGGAAGAGATTTCGAGGGTGACAACTGATGGAATGGCGAGGTTGACGAGGTACGCTTAGTTGTGGGGCGGGGCGGGGAGACGGGTTGATTCTTGTGCTGGCAGGCTTTCTTTGTGCCTCGCTTCTGGTGTGTACGGGGCTGGGCAGGTTCATCATCGTTTACTGTGCCTTCTTCATCATCTGTGTTGAGAGTGGTGGTAGGGTCAAAGTCGTCCTCGTTTCCAGTAAATAATTGAACTGTGGGTAGCATTACTACAACTTTGGAGCAACTGTGCAGACCAACTTACACAAATGGTTGTTGATCCCCACAAAGGCTTGATGAAGCATACCCTTGTCCCAAGCAATATTGTTCAAATATACGTTGGGTGTTGCTCACACGACCAAACGGTAGACCTTCACCTGCTTTGATTGGGGGTATCGATATACTGTACTTGGCCATGAACTTGCTCGTCATCGAGGGCAGACCACAGTGTATCCTTCGTGAATCAGCATCGGACGTGGTTCAAAGAAAGTGAGTGAGCATACCACAAGAATTAGAATATTGGCACATGCAAGATTGAGGCCAACAGTACCAACCATCGAAAGAATCAGCACGTGTGAACCTGCTCCCCTTGTCGACAGCCTGAATTCGTCCAACACTGATTTACACTTCTGAGGAGGTGTCTTGCCATTGAGTTCCAGTGCTTTAATACCGTGCAGCGCCAGTACCTGATGAGACATTTGGACTGAATTAGACAAGGAGCGAAAAGGCAAATAAGGAACTCACCTCTTTGATGGCAGCATTCAAACTCAGAAATAGAGAGAAGATGATGATCTGGTCGGGATCAGTGGATGCACAGGGGGGACTTGGAACGTTGTCCTCGACCAACATTTGACTGTCATCCTCAACACAAAGAGTTCATGCATTATCTTGGGCATGATAATGTGCCACGATTTCCACCAAAGTGTCGAGCTTTGTTGATGCTTAGTTTTTCTTCCAGTCTTCTAGGGATGAAGGAGTTACCCACATGTCCCCTTGCCTGTGAGGGTTCATGTGGGGGTGGAGGAGGCCGTGTCGAAATTCAATATAAAAGTTCTAGTTATCAAATATATTAGCATGATGACGACGGAAGATGATGTGAAGACATCAAAGTCAACGAGCAAAATGGGCTGTGCACCAAGGCAGCTTCGAAAGAGTGCACGAGGGATGGATGGCTTGTCACAAGCATGGGCGGCTATGCCGCCCACCTGTGCTTTGGTGCATTGATAGTGGGTGGATGAGAGAGGTATGATGATAGCCATCCAGGACGGGCAGCCATGCCGCCCCACCTCCACCAGAGGCATGAGCAGGTGCATAGCACTGCGCAAGACGGGCAGCCAGCCACTAGTATGGGTGGCTACGCCATCTGCATTTGCAGGTGCCAGCACTGAGATGACGTCCATTGTCGCGGTTGGCCACACTGCCCATATTACACCTTCAAGATGCAATTGAGTGCTCACCTTGCCCACCCCGGCTAATGTTACCAAGGGACCTTCCTCTATTAACTCGTCAGCGACCAACCAAAGACACTCCATCTCCCAATCCTGAAGGGTGAGCAGCAGTATATGTTCCTGGTAAGGTGGTAAACCAAAGATTTTGTTCCCCTCATGGTCAGTCAAATCTATAGTATGACGAATGACAAATGGTTGGAACCACTCGCAGATCTTTGGAATCCATTTGCGCATCATCAGAGCAATTTCCAATGATGATTCAACTTGGTCAACGTCCTACCCACCAAGGAGTGAGCGCAAGTGATCCGCCGCCAACTCTGACTCTTTTTGGGCTCTGCGATCCTTTGCCTGCGCACGGTTGAATTCGGAGGTCATGTCCTTGAACTTGACCTGATTCTTGAAGACTTCGATCCCTAGCATCGATCCAAGGATCCACAAGTCCTGTCTTCCATGAGGCACTGCAATATCCACGTTAACAGAGGAATACACTTGTAGTTTTGTCATGACAGGACTTGCCGTCATAGCAACCATTGAGCCTGTGTGACCCCGGAGGGCATGGTACACCATATGAAGCTTATTGAACTTCCTTGCAACATAGGCTTCATTGGCAATGATGGCGAGATATTGCTAGGAAAAGACAGTTTGTTTGACATGAGCAGAGTATGCAGGAGACTTTCCAAGCTCCATGGTTACATCACGAATCATGTTGAGGAACATCAGCGTGGAGTCGTCCTGAATGGCCTGTTCGACGAGGTATGAATAGATGTATGCAATGCACCACAATACTCACATTCTCGGTTGCAAGTATGATGCGACAGATATGTTGCTGCTTGCTCCTTGTCCAGTAGTCTTGCCACCAGGTTGTACATGTTGCCAGCTTGCCACTGTATGGCAAGACATCGAAGGTATGCCACTTGAGGAAGCATTCAAGTTCACGAGCCCACTGACCATGTAGACTAACTGGACACACGATTAGGAAGGGACGATCGTCGATATTGCCTGCCCGTCCTAACCACTCCTTGTCCACTGTAGGCTCAGTGAGGTTAATCAGAGTTGTTGTACAGAGTTGAAACCTACCAAACCATCTGGGGAACCTCCCATTCTCGAAATAGAATCGGCGGAAGTAGGCAAGGCATGCAATGTAACTGATAACTTGAAATGTTTTACCAATACCTACACCATCCATGAGTAGCACGGGCTTGCTCTCGAACGTGCACTGTAGCATGCGAAAAATCCCAATGAGTTGATGCCACCGGGGTCTTAGGACCTCCCATTTGTTCTCTGAATCAGCTAGCCACGCCTCTCCCTGGTTGGTCCATGGTTCGATGATGGCATTTGGATCTGTGAACTCCTGGAAGTATGGTAAACGTTTATTAGGAAGCCTGAGAGACATCCATAGCTGGTCTTCCGTAAAACCGCTCAAGTCCTCAATGCCCTCTTTCCAAGCCATGTCCAACTGCTGTCCGTCAGGTAGCTCAATGGTGTCCATTTTGGACTCGGTGGGGATATGTTCAAGTGCCACAGAGATGAGATGATCAATTGCTTTGATATCCTCCTTCATCGCTAACTTCGCGAGTGCCTCATGTAGCACTCGAGGTATCGCTGTAAAAATGGCCCATGTAGATCGTGAATACAATGTTTAAAATGAATGCACTACTTCTTATGTCCTTCCTCGTATCGTCGTCCAGCACCTCGGCCAATAGTGCCACCAGTCTCTGCTCCATCTCTTGAATCTCCTTGGCGGAGTCAGCATCCTCATAATGTTGTATCAGTGTAATCTGTTTCCTCACATTCACTAGGTATTTTTTCAATACAGATATCAGAACGTTGGTTCCCTCAGATGAAATTTCTATTGGGGTGAACACAACGACACGGAATGAATAAACAGAGGCTTACCTGTCCATGCTTCTTGTAGCACCACCTGATTTCTGCTGATCAACTTTGCTTTGCGAGCCATGCCCTTACAATACCAATGCCAGGTGTGAATGATGACATGGTCAATAAATTCGAGGATCACTGGCTCGAGGAAGCCATCTAGCGTAAGAGCGTTGCCACCAAATAGTTTGAGAGCAAGTGGCATCTGGATTGTCGTAGTCACCTGCGCCTCTCGCACTGTTGGGAGCTGAAAACAATGAATCTAAACAAACAAAGGTGAACAGGTTGTGCTTACCACCTTCTTCTTTGCCCTTGCCATTGCTGCATATGCCATCAACTTGTGCTCGCAAAACACACCATCAATGAGTAGGTTTAGTTGCCATGTCCGCATATGACTTTGGACAAACTTGTTCCACGCCTGACGGCCGAGAGTGTCGGAGTCAGCATACCCCTTGGCAGTGTAATTCACACGTTCCAATCCGACCCTACTGCTAAGATTTTCCATGTACACCTTGACCACTTGGGCTGTTTCTATCGACCACAACTTGTAGTTCACAGAGTGAGTCTTCATCAATGGATCATCCACAATTATCCAAGGTGCTGCGACCATTTTTGTCAGTTCCTGCCACATTGCAGAGCTCCAGGGAAGTGCATTGCTGCTGCCAAGCACTAGTAAGGCACCACTAATTGAAAGGTTACCCATAGTTCCTGTGGAGTGACAGATTGAGTCAAAAGATGGTGAGGGCAAGGGGATGTACAAAGACAAGACGGCGACAAACCCTCAAATTTATGACGATCAAACAATCACGCAAATCCAGTTACTCGGTTACTCGGTTGTGTTGGAACAGGGTCGGGTTGATGGCCATGCATGCCAGTGAACAGCTGGTGGCAAATGCTGTATGCAACAGCAGCTGAATTTACGTCCACTATACAATACCTGTGGTTGCGGGTATCGACTAACCTGCAAGTACTGCATGCGACAGCAGCTGAGTTTGTGTCCATTGCTACCCGTGGTTGCAGGTATCAACTAACCTGGGGTCATGGGTATTGACTAACCTGGAAGTGGTAACTACTTGCCCATTCCTTACCTGGGGTGGACATGTGTCCCTGATACAAATGCTTGATATTTTCGCACACCCAATCAACATTGAGATGAGCAGAAAGAGGGCACGAAGAACAACACATCGCTGTATGCAATTGGCATGGGGTTACTTCATACACATAGGCAGCAACACCACTCATTGTGTGATGGCCAAGTGGGACTAGCTTTAGGGCAGAATAGAATAACATGGGCAGCGTTGCTGCCCACTATGAGATGATTGGCATCAGGGCAAAGAATGTCGCACGATGTGGGTGGTGAGGCTGACCACAAGGAGCGTGATAGGGTATAAGGGTGGCCTCATGTAAGGTCAGCATTGGCATGCCACACACATTCACATAGCGTGAGGGTGGCCACGCCACCCAACATAGCACATTATATATTGCATGACATGCTATGCAATTGCGCCTTTATTGCCAGTTAGTGTAAAATCGTGTCCATCTTATCCTTCCTTGCATTTACCATTGTTGGCAGTAATACGTATTATTCTCACAAAACGGAGAGATACTCCTGTTGTCAACAAGTCAATGTTCACCCCACCTTCAATAAAAACAGTGTTCATGATCATGCCATGACAGGGATTAAGAACACCATCCCGAGCTACCAGCTTCACCAACATCGCACAGGTATAAAGGGGCAGCTACATATTGTACAGTACGTCTATACATGTCCAAAATGTATGAATTGTATACGTGGATTGATGTCGCAAATTGGATGGACCCTGCCATTCCCTGGAAAGAAATACATTTGGCCCACATATCACTTACATATTGCAACAAAGAAAATAGAGCTCAAGGTTTTGTGCACAAAGGCGATGTGCTCTCTGTCCGTTGGGTTTGTGACATGATCAGTGAATTTTAGACAGGAACACGGATATGAGAGCACTGGGATTATGCACAGAGAAATTGATTCATGGAAGATTCCATATCAACAAAGAAGAGTATCTTATATTGAGGACTGGAAGGCTCACCATCTGAAAGACCACTGAGAAGCGAAGAGACTTAGCTTTGATATGACTACAGCCAAAAACAAACAGGCTACCACTTACATCTGTGGAGAAGTGTTGGCATGGGCGGCATGGCCACCCCTTGTGAGATGGTTGTACCCACTGGTGTTGTGGCACGGGCGGCATGGCCGCCCCTTGGTCACTTGGTCACTGCAATCAACATTAAAGTGTCATGCCCACATCAGTCAGATTATGTGGACTACATCATTGGTGCCCCTCGTGCAGTGGCCCCCCACAAGGACCCCATTATAGGGGCATGGCCGCCCCTTGTGCAATCGGTGTGCCTATCGGTGTGGTAGCATGGGCAGCATCGCTGCCCTTCCTCTGTTGATTACATTGGTGAATGGGATGGTGCGCTCACAAGTTTGGTGCCCTGGGCGGCTGCGCCACCCCTTCCACAATGGTCATGGTGAATGAAAAAAATACTCTGTTTGGTACTCCTGTGTTTCCTTCGATTGATGTAATTTGTTGTTGGAAACCTGAGTAGAGAAAGATGAGATGTTTGATGCCATCCTGCCATAGTGAGCCAGGCCACTGAAGTACCAGAAACATTTGGTGCTCCCGCAAGCACATTGCAGGTTGGTGTGTCTATTGCACAATGGGCGGCCATGCCGCCCATGCCATCACACAAGTTGGTGTGTCCATTGCACAACGGGCGGCCATGCCGCCCATGCCATCACGCAGGTCAGTGTGTTCATTGCACAATGGGTGGCCATGCCACCCATGCCATCATGCAGGTCAGTATGTTCATTGCACAATGGGTGGCCACACCTCCCATGCCATCATGCAAGTCAGTGTGTCCATTGCACAACAGGTGGCCACACTACCCATGCCATCATGCAAGTTGGTGTGTACATTGCACAATGGGCAGCCATGCCACCCATGCCATCTCACAAGTGTTGAATGTGAGACAATCTCATATAATATAATTACGTGCATACAAGCCCCACATGACTCATAAGATGTCGCCCATCATAGCTAGGAGACTATATTGATTATACTAGCTATTCAGTAGTCTAGTACTTGAGAACAAAGGGTAGTATAGGGGACAGTAGTTGTCCCTTGCCATCGCCCCACATCTGACTCATCTGACCTCTGCCTGACTCGTTGCCGCACCACATATCTCATCAGTTAAAACTCAGCCCTACTGCTACAACAAGTGGTGCACCTAGTGCATGGAGGGTGGCGATGCTGCCCATGTCATCATGCAGCTTAGTGTGTCTATTGCACAACGGGCGGCCATGCCACCCATGCCATCTCACAAGTGATGCACCCAGTGCACAAAGGGCAGCAATGCCGCCCAACACCATCATGCAACTCACCCACTGCACAAAGGGCGGCAACACCACCCACCATCCCAAGATTACTATTACTATTGCACAAAGGGCAGCTGTGCCGCCCATGCAATCACACAAGTCTACACACTCACTGCACAGAGGGTGGCGACACTGCCCTCACTATCACATAACAGATCTATAACAAATGTATTGTTCAAAATCAATACTATTAGATTTTTAGCAGAAAATATTCTTTTAAAATAGGGGTATTCCTTTTCAGGAACCCTATTTGGACTTCTTGGGGTTAGGAGTAGGGTTCCAATTTGTCCCTAGGGTGAGTGCAAAGGATGCATAACCCTAACCTAACCAAGTCCTTTGCTTTCTTCATGCATGGCCGATTGGGCTTCATAGAGGAAGTGGGTGAGGTCAGCAGGGCATGTTTCTTGGCTTCACGAGGTAGAGCAACGGAATGTGAGGCCTGTGCACGAGCCTTCTTCATACCATGTTTCTGGCAAGTTTGAGGTTCAAGAGGGGCTTCAGGTTCGACATCCATTGTATGCAACTGCCCATCTTCAAGCTCATTCCCATTCTCAGTGTTAACCTCATCATTGGAATCAGCATCATTTGTATTCCCAGTAAACAATTGTACTAAGAATCAATTACCAAGTGAGCAATAAGGGTGCTTGAAATACATGCACTCAAGTGATTGTCAATGCCAACAAATGCCTGATGTAGCATACCCTTGTCAAAGGCAATGTTGTTTAGAAACACATCAGGTGTACCACAAGCAACTAAACGGTAAAAGTGAACTGTCTTCTGCTGCAGGTAACGATAGATTCATCCACATAATTGTTCATCATCAAGGGCAGACCAAAGGGTATCCTACATGGCATTGAGGTGCTTGGGGTTGAACAGATAATAAAGTTACGCACTGCAATGATCATGATATTAGCACATGCCAGATTGAGCCCAATGGTACCCACCATTGAAAGAATGAGTACACAAGAACCAGCCTCATGCATAGATAATCTGAATTCCTGGAGGATGGACTTGCGTTTGTGTGGGGGTGTGCAACCATTAAGCTCGAGTGCTCTAATGCCATGGAGTGCTAAGATCTACATAAGAATACAATCAATTATTATCAAATAAATGAAAGCTTAAAGGAAAACTAACCTCTTGAATGGCAGGATTAGAACTTGGAAAGAGCAAGAACACAATTATCTGATCACAGTCATATTTTGCCTTGGGTCTGGAATGGCTAGCAATGATTGGAATCAAAGAGAGTCCATTAGTGTCAACCTGTAAAGGTGGCGCATTATCTTGACTGAGATGGTGTGCAATGATGTCGGCCAATGCATCAAGTTTTGACGAGGCATGATTGTCTTTCCAATCTTGGAGTGAAGATGGGCTGGTCCAGCTCTCAATGTCAGAATGTGGATTCATGTTGGGATGTAGGAGTCCATGTTGAAATTTGATGTAGAAATTCTGCAAGGGTTGTATTAATGTCTGCAGGGGGTAAAAAAAGGAATTGCCACTGCCCCACACATCAAGGTGTCATAGCTATCCATAGGATGTGCATGTGACACTCATAATCCAGATGGAATATGACATATATAAAAGAGTTCTGAATGATATTATTGCTCACCTTGCCTGCTCCTGCAATCGTTGTCAATGGCACCTTAGCAATTAGCTCATTTGTAATGATACTTAGCCAGTCCTTTTCCCATTGATGCAGTTCAAGTAGTATGACATGATCTTCATATGGTGGGAGGTCAAAAATTTTCTTGCCTGTATAGTCTATCAAGTCAAGGTTGTGGCAAATAACGAACTCTTGGAATGCCTTGCAGATCCAAGGAACCCATTGGCACATCTTTGGTGCAATGGCTGAACCAGACACAACATGATCTACATCTTCACTGCTGAGGAGAGCCCAAAGGTGATCCCCAGCCATTTCTGAATCCCATTCAGCTTTGCAATCCTTTGCCTGAGCACAATTGATTTCAGTAGTCATTTCCTTGTACTTTGATTCTGACGCTAACATCCGTATCCCCATCATTGAGCCCAAAATCCATAGATCCTGTTTGATTACATTGAGAGAAAATTATTCATAAGAGTGTGGAGTAAACTCACTTGAAGTTTCATCATCACCAGAGTGGCTGTCATCGCTATGAATGAACCACTAGCTTTGTGAAGTCCAACATATGTGGTATGAATTTTATTGAACTTGCATGTGATGTGGGCTTCATCAACAATGATGCCAAGATACTTGCATCCATATACTGTCTTCTTTACATGCATTGCAAATGCTGCTGAATGTCTCAATAAATCCTTGACATTGCATAGCACATCGAGGAAAACTATGCTAGCATCATCTTGAATTGCCTACATCGACTGAGTATAATGCATGAATCTAATGAGTATGTACTCACACTTTCAGTAGCCAATATAATTTGATGGATTGGCTGGTGCTTGCTTTTAGTTGGAATGGTACCCCACCAGTCTCCTTGAGCTAAAAACTTTCCAGTATATGGGAAGATATCAAAAGCATGTCTTATCAAAAATCATTTGATCTCACAAATCCATTGGGCATGAAGATTAACTGGACATGATATCAAGAATGCTTGATTTGGAATATTGCCAATTATGCCATGCCAACTTTATCAGCTAAAACATTGCACTAAGCAAAGATACAGAGATTTAACAGAAAGATAGCCACACCGAACCAACCTGGAAACTTATTATTCTTCTCATAGAACCTGTGGTAATAAGCGAGACAAGAAATATAACTGATGATCTGAAAGGTTTTACCAATACCAATGCCATCCATGAGTAGCACTGGTGAGTTTTCAAATGCCCTTTGGAGCATGTGAAATATTCCAACAAGTTGATGCCATCAAGGGCATAATGACTCACGAGAGTTATTTGGATTGGACAACCACTTGGCTCCCTCTTCCAACCATGGCTCGATGACTGCATCAGGATTGGTGAATTCTTGAAAGAATGGAAGCTTCTTGTCATCCAAGCCTAGTGCAGCCCAGAGTTGGTCATCAGTCCATGCAGCCAAATCTTCGACCCCTTCCTTCCATGCCATGTCAACAGGTGTTCCTTTGGGTAACTCGACCATACCAGAGTTTTCATCAGAATTGATGTGATCCAGGGCAGTGGAGATCAGATGCTCAATAACACGAACATCTTCAGTTGAAGCAAGCTTCTTCAGTGCCTCACATAGAACCTTTGGCAGAGCTGATTAATTGATTGTTAATAGATATACAGTGAAATATAAAATGACGGAGACTGCTTACTGTTGTGAAGCTTGAGCTTTGACTCATCATTCTGTGCTTCAGCAAGGAGTGCCATCAATTGTCGCTGCATTCCCTTGACCTCCAACACCAACGACTTGTCTTGATAATGTTGAAGCATTGTCAGTTGTTTGTGAACACATTGTAAGTATGTTTTCAGTGTCTTGATTGAAAGTTCATATCCTTTCTTATTGATTTCTAATAGAATTGAATACATCCTCCATGTGAATGCAAGCGAGTGACATACCTAACCAGTTGGCATCCAGACTCTCTCAATTTTTAGTCATGATTTTCACTTCACAAGCAAGACCCTTCTGGTAAAGATGCCAGGTGTGGTTGACCAAGATGTCCATAAAGTCCTTGATTGGGTCCATAAGGAATAAACCATCGTCTATGAAGGCCGAATTGCCAAATAATTCAGTGGCAAGAGGGATACAGACATACATCAAGACTTGCGCCTTCTTGAGGGTAGGGAGCTATGTGCATTAGTCTTCGACTGTAAAATAATCAGAGTTGACATACATACCACAGCTTTTTTGGATCGAGCCATTAAATCATAAGCTGTCAATTTACAGTCCTTGAACACACCATCTACAATTTGATTGAGTTTCCATGTTCAAATGCCATTTCTAACAAACATATTCCAAGCTTGTCGGCCTGCAGTGTCATTGTCTGTGTAACCTTTCGATAAATAGTCCAGTCATGCAGCAGGTGATTTTGACCAAATGTTCTCTCCATAAACCTTGACAGATTGTGCATCTGATACCATCCAATTTGCATAGTTTGGTGCCATTGATTGAGGTGAGGCATCCTCCAGTGTGAGCCATGGGGGCCCAATGACTTTCATGATCCCTTGCCAGGTTGGGGAGGTCCAAGGGAGGCCTTTTGAATGGCCTAGTACAAGCAGAGCAGCAGTCAGAGGAAGTGTTGGCATAAAGGAGTTGTTAAAGAGTAGCTGGATTGGCAAGGTTTCAAAAAGAAAACTAAACAAAGTCTGTGGAATCCAATGCAGCAGTCCTTGAAATTGTTGATAGCTGAAAGTGGTATTGCAACTGCATGTAATTAATAATTCTGTCAGGGGTTAACCTTGTCCATTAATTGTATTCGAAAATTCACATAATGAACTAAAGTGAGGTAAGAATTTGAGTCAGTGGACTAGCAACATCAAATAAATAAAACAAGGCTGTGTGATCAATCATATCGGATAAATGAAATTTATTCATCATTGGTGTGGGGCATCACTGACATCCTGTGTGCCTTGAGCATACAGA
>JBBPKI010001390.1:0-12765 GCA_038089155.1 Nevesoporus exiguus
ATTGGGTCTGCCAGTCTCAGGATGAGCTGAGGCTTCACGGGAAGCCTGCTGAGTGGTACGTGATATGCGCAAAGAGTCCATCTGGATGGCAGGAAGGTGCAGCCATTGCATGGGAACGGAAAAATGCTAGTGGGTGTCTACGGATATGATAGCGATTCATGATTATTATCGACGTTAAGCTATGACAGGGTGGCGCTTATCGCTTCAAGTAGGGCCACTGACAGCTACCAAGACGTCCTACTGGACGAAGTGTAAAACAAGTAGCATCAATGTGGTGTGCATATATTTCAGCGGTGACCGGACGAATTGCTAGGCAAGAAAGTACTCTGCAGGCCTGTCGAGTAGAAGCTGGCTGAACCCGCGTTAATGCTTATCACGGTCATACGCGGCCTCTGTGTACAACTGCACTTGCTAATCGGTAATGCTGTGCACGCTATCATGATAGCATTCCTGGTTTCGATGTGGCGATAGCAGTCTTGTTGATCGGATAGATTTACCAGAATGCGATGGAATCCCTGACAGAACAGAACTATTAGCTAGACACAATGGCTCATCGTTGCGACATATCTTGTATCAGCCAAGCTTATATGGCCCTTAGTAATCATCACGAATCATCTCGACATACGGTGTGCTTGGAACACGCGGTCGTACATTGGCCCGCTTCCCCGCTATCATGGGGTTAAACCGACCCTTACCGGCCCGACAGTATAAAGAGATAAGGATTGGACGCTGGACAGAATTGCAACTCCAAGTAACTCGAATCGTTTTCCGTCATGCCCTCGATACCAAACAAGCCTGCGCCTGGCGTTCCATACTTTACTCCCGCACAAGTTCCTGCAGCCGGCACTGCGTACGACCCACAGCCAGAGGGCAAACCGATCCCCAAGCTATTCCAACCCATCAAGATAAGAGGAACCACGTTCCATAACCGTATCTTCGTGTGTACTACGTCTAGTCTTGCTTGAACTAGCAACGAATCGGAACCAACTATAGCTCTCGCCGATGTGTCAATATTGCGCCGACGACGGTCATTTGACCGCTTGGCACCAAGCTCATCGTAAGTGTATCCCCTTACTAAGAGATGTTGGGGACCTTGACAGCTCTACAGTTGGCGGTATCTTTACCCGCGGACCTGGACTATCAATCATCGAGGCGACGGCCGTTTTACCTGAGGGACGGATCTCACCAGAGGACTCTGGGCTGTGGAAAGATAGCCAAATCGAGCCGCTTCGCAAGATCGTCGAGTTTGCCCACTCTCAAAATCAGAAGATCGGTATCCAACTTGGACATGGAGGTCGCAAGGCATCCACGGTGGCGCCGTGGCTGCATGGTGGGTTGGTGGCCACCGAAGAGGTCGGAGGATGGCCTGATAACGTATTGGCCCCCTCGAGCGTACCTTACAACGAGAACTTCCCAGTGCCAAAGGAACTTTCCAAAGCCCAGATCAAGGAGATCGTAGTCGCATTTGCAGACGCCACAAAACGCGCGCTCAAGGCCGGTGTTGACGTGATCGAAATCCATAATGCCCATGGATACTTGTTGCCGTCTTTTTTGAGTCCTCAGACTAACAAGCGCACGGATGAGTATGGGGGAAGCTTCGAAAATCGCATTCGCTTAACTCTGGAAGTGGTCGATACCGTTCGTGGTATTATCCCCAGCGATATGCCGTTGTTTCTGAGGTGCGTTCAGTATCCATTATTAGTCTACCAATTAACAAACTCACGGTATCAGAATATCCGCAACTGACTGGCTGGAGGAGGCTCTACCAAACGAGCCCTCTTGGCGGGTAGAAGACACTGTCAGGATCGCGGGTATATTGGCGGAACATGGCGTCGATTTCCTCGACGTCTCCACTGGTGGGACCCATCCCAAAGCCATTGTGAAGGGTGGCCCTGCTTACCAGGCGCCGTTTGCACATGCCGTGAAGCAAGCTGTTGGTGATAAGCTTATAGTAGGGGCTGTTGGATCCATTACAAGTGGGGTGGTCGCCCAGGAAGTACTGGACAAGGGGCAGGCGGACGTCGTTTTAGTGGGTCGATTCTTCCAGAAGAATCCCGGCGCAGTGTGGTCGTAAGTCATTTTGGGCTTTTTTCCTTACACTCCTTGACAACGGATGTCCTAGGTTTGCCTCTGACCTTGGAGTGGCGATCAAGATCGCAAACCAGATCGAATGGCCCTTCGCGGGTCGCGGAGGACCTGGGAAGAAGGTCATAGCCTGGTAGTGTGCCTAAGCTTAGAAGTTGTACATGCGTGGATTTGTAATATATGAATTCTCACGGTCATGAACGCCGAACTGACCACGAGGCAAGTTGGACGTGTCAACTCAATCATCGTGTCAAAACATCACTGCCGGAAGACACCCCAAAAATTCGCGCTCGTCATTCATCAAGAATGCAGATATTTCAGAGACCCCTTGTTGCGCATCACTTAGCTCGGGAGGGCTGGTCGAATGGAATTCGAGCTCCATCGCGTGCCTTGCCAACCGGTGTCTAGCCTTCCATCTTTCGGCACACCATGTAGCCAAGGCAGCACGCGCTCAATTGTGTTGCCATATGGTTCAACAGTGAGGATTGTCCATGTTCGTACGTTATCGCCCAATGCAACACTACTCATACCACGCATGCCATTTCAGTCTTGGTTGTGATTGGAGGGTGGATAGCACAGGTGAAATGGAGGGTCACCTATTGTTATTTTTATGTTCCCCGGGGGAGTTAATGTGTTCCACCCTATGATCCACCCCCTTCTCTGTACATTTCTCTCTTCACCAAATCTTCGACGAGAAGATGCATGGTGCTAGCAATGTCATCTTCATGGTCCTTGCAGGTCTCGGGGCATTTTTGGTCACGATTCCTCTTCCGAAGGCATTAGGTGGGTAGTTCACAAAGACGGTTTGCTGACATCTTAACCAAGCGAACAGCTTCTGGCAATGTGGGGACATCCATGCTTATCATTTGGACTGAACTTGCGTGCTTGATCCATTTTGCCAATGCGATTCGCTGGAACCGGAACATCGAAAACTGGGCTCCGGCTTGGTGTGACTTTTGTAGGTCCATTGACATTTCCTCGGCGGCAGCAAGTGCTAAGCTCGATCTAGGCGGCTATTTCATCCTTTTCGCAGATGTTGCTCTTGTCGCGAGCAGTGTCGCCATCAACCGCCGGTTGCACATGATTGCAACTTTGGACCCCAGAAGACACAAGGTGTCATCATAGTTTCTTTTGATGACAAGTAGACTAATGCGCGGGTCAGAAGGCTTTCAATGCGGTGGTCGATATCCTTCTCTGCCTGGGCGTTCCCTTTGCATCCATTTCTCTGCGTACGTATCGCCATGAGCGCTCGGCTTTGTTGTTCCATGTTCAATGTGTATGCAGAGTATGTTGTTCAACAATATCGGTTCTATATTTACGAGGATATTGGGTGCCTTCCGGGCGTAGGCATCGTCGATCTCTCTTTCCCTCTGGTCTGGATGCTCCCTTTACTCGTGGGTGCAGTGTCGGCTGGATATGCCTGTGTGTAGTGTGCCAAATTTGGGATCACGAACTGACGCTCGCTGTGTAGGGCTTACTATGCGAGCATGTCTACGACGAAAGCATGGACTAATGGGAGAGACAGGAGCGAACTCTGCATGGAGTCGGCGCCTGGTGGCCTTAGGGGCTGTCAGTACGATATACGGATTGATCCCGACTTCGATAGCCATCGCTTTGTTGGCTAGTGCAACTCCGGTAACTCCCTGGCCCGGATGGACTGCCATCCATTCAACTATCAATGTCATCGTCTATGTGCCGGTACTGGAGTGGCGGTCGAGCTATACCCAGATCATCAGTGTTGAGCTACGGCGCTGGACTATCGCGACGCTTGCTTTCGTGGTTTTTGTGTTCCTTGGGTTAACTGCAGACATGAAAAGGATGTACGGCGCACCATTCAAAAGTATCAATGGTCCCGTTGGCGGGTCAAGGTACGGTCTAGTTCTCAATTCTGATTTTCGAACTCACCGTTGCCCGTAAATCAACACCAGGACTGCGCTCGATTCCGAGCGAAACGCCGATGGTCACTCGAATGATCAGAAAGGTAACGGGACTGATGAGGCTCCTCATTCATTTCTTCAACAACTTAAGCCGCATCCAACTCCTCGGTGGTTACACTTTCGTCAAAAATCGTTTATTCCCTTTTGGAAACCGCGTACGGGAAGCCAACATGAAAGCTTTCACTTGTCAGATAGGCCGGGGCGTGATTCCGACCTAGAAGGCTTTCGACTCGTCCACCTTGTCTCTGCAGACGTGAAAGAACCGGATTATGCGTCGTGGAAACTGCACTATGGCTCAGAAGATGAATATCCTGCATAACTACCTAATTGGATCACTTGAACAAGATTTGCGTACTTCGCCAGCAGAACACACTTTATCTTTCCTGTATAATACCGTTGTCATTGGAAGATACAATCTAGCCGGTTCACGCGACAGTCTCTTAGAGTCTTGCGTTAGTATAAAGCCGTGCCAGGCAGTGTTGGACTCACGGGTTCACTTAGATCGGTACGGAGCAACGGGAGCTGACAATTGGTGTAACGTTTGCGCATGCCGAACTGGTTGAAATCTGGGATCAACACCGTCACGAGGCATGTGCGCTGTCAGTACGGAGCCCTTATTTTGGGTGCCCTTGTAGCTCAGGAAGCGCTCACGTACTTGTACTTCACCAGGTATGTACTATGTATCTCTTAGGGTGTCTAGTTCGAAGCTAATTTTAAGCGGCGTCGACCGCCAGCTTCTCACGCGCAGCCTAGGTGATGGTGGAGAAATCTCCTACCACAATTTTATTCTATCCCGTGAGGATTGGGACTTGACCGGTCTGACCACTGGTACGCGCTTTTGCGTGTTAGGTTCACCGTTGACAATATTGATGCTTGGATCTGGTCTATCCAACCAATTTCGACGATGTCATGTCCGGATACATGAACACCAGCATCTTTCTATCGTACACGCGCAGCAATGTTTACGCGAGGTTGCATTGCTTTTCTACCTCGGCAAGTAATTCCTTCCACTTCCCACCATGCAGTGAAGCAACTCTGTCCCACTCGTCGGCGTGAAGAACCCTCTTCAACCAAAAAGAATGAGCTGCAAGGATAAGGTCTGCGTAGCAGAGGGTATCCCCCATCAACCATTTGCCCTCTTTCTTCTCATACTGCTCCTTTGCGTAATCGTACAAACCCTTGATGCTTTCCCAGTGTTTATCGCGCGGTACATCTTCCGAGGACCACTTGTCAACTTCGGCCCCAACTGCGTCTCCCCACCTCTTGATGAAATATTTCCGGCTGCGCTCGTTCAAAATCTCCGACGAGCGCAGGAGAGTAAATCTCAGAGAATCTTTCGCCCGTGCTTCTATTGTAGAATAAAATTCCTTTGTCAGGCCCTCGGAACCATCGGGGAAAATGCTCTTCTTCGAGTACGTCTTCGAGTACGTCTTGTCAAGGTACTTGGCAATTTTCCAAGAATCGCTGATGACCTCCCCATTGTTAGGATCTCTGAGAGTAGGTACAGTATATGAAACGCTTCCATCTTGATGCTTGTTTGCTTCTTCGTTCATCTTCTTGAGTTCGGGTTCGACGTCAGCGTACTCAAGCCAGATGGTATCGAACGGGAGGTTCATATAACCCAAAACGAATCTGGAACATTCATTCAATGGAGATCATATTACGAGGGGAGAGTGTGCTCATACCTTGACTTCGCAGGGTTGTACGACCAAGTATTACCAGAGAGCTTGGATGTAACGTCATACAGGATTAACTTCTTCATGGCGAAACGTCTTACCTGCTTTGATTCGTCCTGCGCTTTTTATCTTGTACTGTGAGCTGTGCCTGCCGTGATACCTGAGTAATCTGTTTCTGCTTCATAAGCTTGTTGGTCAGCTAACGCCTATAGTACGGTTTTATCTGCCTCACCGGTTTACTATAAAGTTACAGGTATCCGATGGATAACGGTTCAAGGCGTTGCAAGTTCGGATGTAGTCAGGGGCCAAGTATAACGTCCCGGCACACATGCCGCTCCGTTGGCACACTACCATCATATATATAGTGTGGACACATCTCGTAGACGGTAGTCGCACCTTGTACCAGTACCCCATAGTCCCTATAGAGCGTGGTCCCGTTCTGTCGTCCGCTCCTCTCAGTGTCTCTCGCCGTAGGCCACGGCGGGTGTTCCACCAAGTTTGCCCTAGATACTCAGACTAGACCACTCTTGATTTGAATGCAGTCGCCATCGCCGCATCGCCGGCACTGAAACCACGCTAACATCGCAGCTCTGGCGACTAGCTGACCAACTGATCCGCGAAAGAGGGAAAGCAGTGACACTATTGCGCCACAGATGTTTCTTTCTCCTTCCACCGGCAGCTATAGAGCAACTCCACAATGTCGGACGCCGGAACGATCCTCCAGGGAGTAGCCTCGGACTGGCGCTCTTTGTGCAATGCTCGTAAAGCTGTTCAAGATGCGTCGATCCCGGAAGAATGGAAGATCAAAGTGCCATCGGATACGTCCTTGGACGTTCGCTTCGTCACGAAGGACTGTGGCCTTTTGTCATCACGAGAGTTGGACATTATCGATCTCGGAACAAATGACGTCTCTGCATTGGTGCGTTTGCTTGCCGGCAAGAACTCGGGATACACAAGTTTAGAGGTTACCACTGCGTATCTCAAGAGCGCCATCATCGCGCATCAAGTTGTGAGTCGCGATCTATTAATCACATGTATCGAGGTATATCGAATCAACAAAATAGACGAACTGTCTCACAGAAATCTTCGTTGAACGTGCCCTTGATCGGGCAAAGGAAGTCGATCGGTACCTAGTGGAGCGTGGGGAACCTATGGGCCCTTTGCATGGCTTACCGATCTCGCTAAAAGACCAATTTACTATGAAAGGTTTGGAGACGATCATGGGTACTGACCAATCTCTGGGGCATTTCACCAAATATTGACATCACATCCATCAGGATACGCTTGTAACATTGGAACGTTTGCAGAGGACGACTGTGTCCTTGTGGAAATATTGTACGCGCTCGGAGCGGTGCCGTTTGTTCGTACTAATGTGCCACAGACATTGATGGTAAGTTCCCTTACTTCTATGGTTTACTTAGAATGAGATAATAAGGAAGTGAAATTGCAACCGGTCTGACACTGCTCAATCATGCAGTGGGGGGAAACCCATAATAATGTATTCGGCCGCACGACGAACCCATACAATAGGAACCTGACGCCTGGTGGCTCCTCTGGTGGAGAAGGTGCGCTTCTTGCAATGAGAGGTAGCCCTTTAGGAGTGGGCACAGACATAGACGGGTAATGTTTTCGTCCACGATTGAGAATGATACTTATGAATGGATATAGGTCTCTCCGCATTCCAAGCGCCTTTTGTGGACTGTACACGCTCCGACCCTCATATGAACGCCTTCCTTATCATGGCGCCGCGAACACTTTGATGGGTCAAGAATCCATTTCTTCCGTGCTCGGGCCGATGGCTACTTCTATCTCGGCACTGAAGCTGTTCACAAAGGCGATCATAGATGCCAATCCTTGGGATCGTGACCCCCTCGCAATTCGGAAAGCATGGAACGAGGAAGAATATCGACTCGTGGAGCATGGGGGAGGAAGTGGGTTGTGTTTTGCGATATTGTGGGATAATAAAGTGGTCAAACCACATCCGCCTCTCGTCAGAGCGATGATTATGGTCAAAGAAGCGCTGGAGAAGGAAGGACACAAGGGTACGTCGATCTTCGTGTTCATCACTAATAGACCCTTACGACATTTTCCCTAGTTATCGACTGGGAACCTCTCAACCACGTCGGGATTTACAAGAATGCAGTAAGCTCCGGACATGCACTCATAGTCTTAACTGATCCATGGAATATAGCACACTATCCTAGTTGCTGACGGAGGGGAAGATTACCGCAGGAGTTGCGAGGCATCTGGTGAACCTCTAATCACTTCGATGAGCCCTGACGCAGATCCGCACCCATTCGACTTAGAGGTCCCCTTTGTGAAGACTCTAGTTGGACCCCAGAGGAATAGGACTGCTTGGGAGGTATGTTCGCAAAATCTAGAGACAATATCGCCTCACCTGGTCTCATCCTTAGCTATGGCAACTCCATACAGAAAAACGTGCGCTGCGCAAGGCTTACCTAGACCACTGGAACGCAACAAGAAGCAGGACAAAGACTGGCAGGCCCGTCGATGCTATTATTTCACCTGCTGTAGCTTATACCGCGTGCCCACACGGTTTGAACTAGTAAGTCGGATTTCGAGCTACGTGCACTGAGTCTTACCCACTTCACCCCACTCAGTGATTCATTCTATACGACCCTTGGAAACGCGATGGACTACGCTTGTGCCGTCTTTCCTGTGACATCTGTCGACCCCAAGCTCGACCTCCCAGTAGCTCCCCACGACTTCCATAACCACGAAGACGAGGCATTCTATAAGCTCTGTACGTCACTTATCATGGTGTACGTTTGGCTTAGTCGCTGACTTGAACAGACCATCCAGATATTTTCCCTGGTGTACCTGTCGGACTTCAGCTGCTTGGTCGCACACTCGAAGAAGAAGCGGTGATAGGCATGGTAGAACTGGTGGATGCGACCATTAAGAGATATGTCGACAGGGCATAAAAAGCACCCACGGAAAAGAAGAAACTGGTCTTGCAGAGAAGAGGGAAGGGATATAAGTCTTATTGTCTGCACGTGGATATCATGAGGAGCTAGTGAATAAGGTTTACGCCCAGGGTCCTGGCCAGGGAACGTGTTCAAAGACAGGCCTACCCCATCTAGCCCATCCTCTGACTGTCGTTCAGAAGGTCTCGTTGCGTTTTGTCCGATATCCATGATGTCTGCACCCAGACAATTATTGATTCGACTCCTCGGCCGTTTCATAAAACTCATCCGCGGCCTACCGCCTTTCAGGCTGGTAAACCACTTAATTGCCTTCCTCATCTCCCTTCGCCGATGGACACGAACGAACTCGCGCACCCAAGCCCTTCACCAGCGGCAAGGACCGCCTATTTCATCAGCTACTCGAGACAGTGGCATCGTCCGCGCCATGTCTGTTCCCTCTCCTAAATCTTCCGATTCTAGCATTGAACGCGGTGGACCTTCTCCCGTGGATTTACCCTACATCAATACAAGAAGCCCATCCGGTGATCACCTCATCCCACCTTCTCCGACAAGCTGCCTTTCGCGAGGCTATAGCTCATGGGTGGCTGTTGGTCCGACCCCACCGCACGATGCCTCACTTCACGATGGGTCACGTGAGGTCGAGCGTGACACGTCCAACTCCATTACCCCGTCGAGTATCCTTCAAACTCACCATGGCGGTCACGCACAAAATTTAGATATTCTTGTCCACAAGCCTCACCATCCCAGTCCGCTTCATCAAACGATCGCTGTTGCGACCTCACCTGAGACCCCTGAGGTCAAACCGCTCCCATTCTCAGCACACCTCTATCTCGATGCGAGCGAGTTGGAGCCTTACAAGATCGGAACACCTTCGTCATTCAGATCTTCCAGGCTATCCGTTTCCCAGGAGTCTTACAACTCTCAAGTATCACATCGGCGAGCCTTATATCGAGAGTATCATGGTCCACCTGCCCATGTCCATACCCCATCTTCTGAGCGAGTTGCGCCCATTCATTGTTTTTCTCCCACTCCGATGATAGCGCAATCGGGCGTCATAACTGTCCCACCGAGTGCCGATGATCTAGATCGGCCTGGGCAGCCCGACAATAACGGTCTTCGTTTCTTCCCGATGTCAGTCAGTGGACTGCTCCGGTATGAGCATCGCAAGACCAGGTAACGCGCATTAAACATCTGTCGAAACCGTGAGTTCATACGACACCCCAGTTCTCCATCCGAATGTGATTACAACATCGAAGCGATGTCATATCAATATCCTGAGACGCCGTTCGTTTCATTACTGCGTCGCTGGGGCACTTTGTATTAACTTCTGTCTGCAGAGGGAATGTCCCGGAAGGGTGGATGGCCTGCCGGCACCCAGGTGGTGCTCTTTACTTCGTACATGGCCCATCGGTTAGTGAATCTAGACGATATCAACCACCCTTAATACTGTATCTCAGGCGTCATTTTGTAGAAAACGTTCACGGATGTGAATATATGCGACGAAGTAATCTATGAAGATATTGAATACTTCAGAGCTTACTTGTTTTCGGAACTGAAAGCAGAAATCGAGGAACGACATCTTTTTGGATCTCTGCGGGCTGACGAAGTTCAGCTGGTCTTGGAACCCAAAATGGATAAGCTAGGTCTAATGTCTTGTTATTATTTCGTGAACCAACGAACCAGAAGTCTCTTCTGGCTGAATGAATGGGAAGGGTATGAGATTTTCAAGGATTGCAGGGGTGTTCTCTCGCTTCCTCACAAAGGTATGCTTCTGGTCGCTGGCTCTTTGGTGTTTAGCAGTTATTTTAAATCCATTAGGGCTTGCTATACAAGCACATTACTGGTGCGCTGAACAAGTGAGTCCTGTGCTGTGAGAATGTCCATGGGCCTGATGTACTATTATCTAGCTTGAAGCTTGTGATACACTGGTCATCTAAGACACCCGCAGGAGCCACTGGGATTTCTACCCAAACTTCAGTACGGTTACTCAGGAGCTGAAAGATGAAGTTGTAGATATGATTCTTCATGCTATATGTGGCGAGTACCTCTGCCCCACTGTCGTGTGTACATCGAACAACTAGAACTACAGGTCACTTAACATCGAATACGTCGCCGTACCCTCTAAATCCAGATGAATTAAATAAACACCTGTCTGTTATAGAGCGAATCGACCGTAGGTCATTCACTCAGTAATAGACACCGGCGTACCTCTCTCCTTTACGCAGCCGAAAAGACAGGAGAACGTAGACACTGCGCAATCATCATGGGTAAGTTAAACCATTTTTTACTAGTTCACACGATGCACAGAGATGCCTTTCAGGTCGAATCATGTACATCTTTTGTAAGTTTCCTCGTACTCATAGACGCTCCCGTCACGCAGTTGCAGATAATAACTACTTTCTCAACTATCATGGAGAGGAATGTGCACGCCTCAATTTTAACCAAAGAGTTCACGGATGGAAGTACCGTCCTTTGCTATGGATGAAGATCTTCGCGCCGCTGCTATTTTTGGCACCCACGTGCAGCTGTTACACAGAACCTTGGTCGATGATATTGTGAACAGGGAGAGGTGGAACGCGTTCATCACCAAGCTGAACTTGCAACTCCAAGAAACTAGTATACTGGTAAGCAGACCACGTTCCAGAGTCCTGAACAGAATAATGAGAGAACTTCTAGGTGACCGTACTCCTGAATGCTAATGTTGCCTTTCTCCCCAAATAGTCGGGCACATGGACTTCACCTGAGCAAATCCTTAACTGCACGTCACTGGTAGCGAGTATGGCAAGCATCATAATCGGTCTGGTCTTCATGAGCCGTAATCGCATGGAAGCAAGGAACACCCCATTTGAAGCTGTGAGTACATCAAACCACTTTAACATCTGTGAGATCTCTGACTTGAACAGGCCAAGTTCTTGAATAGATCATGGAATGAAAAGTATGGTCTCGAGAAGCTTGCCATCGTCTATAGCCTGCCGCATGCTTTTTTCATGTGGGGGTGAGGGTCCTAGACTTTGTAGGTGCCCAGTTTCACTGAGCTTGCTTTCCTAGCATGTGTCTTTTCTTTGCCGCCTTTGCGGCTCAATGGTGTTATTACAGCAATACAAAGCTACGGATTTGTGCGGGCTCCATCATGTCCGTGGTAACATTCTTGGTTGTATGGTGCATCTGGACTGCCAGAGACAGACCCGGTTCCTGGCGGCCCAAATCGGATCAAAGCGAGGGGGGGGATAGCGGATGTGGTGATAGGGACAACAAGGCGTCCGCCTGGTTGGAGTTCTTGCGCAGGGTGAAAACATCACTGACTCAAAGGTCAAAAACGAAATGCCTCACCTGCGAGAGTCATGTCATGCAGGATACGGCGAACGTTTGTGGAGTTCGTGGTCTACCCAGTATGTAGCCCGCCTCAGCTTTTGGCCCCATTCTCACATGGCGGTCTACTTAGATGGCTGCTAGTTGGTCGACGTACAACTTGTTCTGGATTACGCAATGACTGTATAAGACCTAGATTAGCATGTACCGTTGCGTGTCGGCTAATGCAAAAGCTGGTATTTGAGTAACCTTGCTGGCTTAGCATTGTTCTAATCGTTCTATGTGTGCAAAGTGTTTCTACTGACATAGCAGTTGGTATTACGAAGGGCCGCACGGCGGGGGCGAAAGTGTTCAAAGGGGATAAGGGAATACAATCAAAATGGCCCGCCAGATTGTCGGTAATTAAATGAATCCCCCCCGGATCCCCGAGAACTGAAGTGGCTAAATGTACGATCCGTGGTAGGTATGGAGTGGTATTGTTGATTATCGCCGAAATGTGTATCATAGGGAGGGGCCGCTACATGAAACCTGGCGTTGGGCTGCCACGTTTGGGTCCATTGGGATGTTTGGGCGGAATGACCTATAGGAATTGATGGGCACCTCGATCGAAGTACCATTCAATAGACTCACTCAATTGATCTAATATCGTGTCCTCGAGCTCCATGGTTGAAACGGGTGTTTCGCATGCGGGTGCTTCACATGCGGTCAGGGTACTGGCTAGGCTCTCGCGATGGTTCTCGATCCTGGAAGTTGAGAGCAAGTCAATTGCTTCCCGTAAAAATACGTCAGTGGCGACCTTTGGATTGGCAT